>VYZM01006139.1:516754-607337 GCA_013398915.1 Dromas ardeola
CCCCGCCGCTTTCTTTTTTCCTTCAGGCAGGTATCTATGACTAAGTTAAAAAAAGGGCAATGCTTTTTACTGTAAAGGTTCTTTGTAATGTAAATACATATAAACACAAGGATTTTATTTTAGTTTTTCATATCAAAGCCTGGATCTTGAGGGGAACAGCAAAAAGTGCAGAAAAATGCAAAATTTGCAGAATACCCACATTTTTGTGTCTATTACTTTCTGATGTCATCGAAACAGTGAAACGTGAAAAATACTTGGTGTAAACCTAGCGAGATCACTAGTCTGTTGGTCATAAACCCCTGTGCAGTCTTTTCTTGCTTTAAAGAAAACCCATTTCTAACAATTAGATGAGTTTTCAAGACGTCGTCGGGTTTTGATGATACCAGACTAGATGACCTCAGATAAGTCTTAGCCCCTGATGCTCAAAATTTTGTGCAGGAAGGAGGCTGAAGGACAATTAGTCAAGGCTTTGCTCTGGGCTGCTTGTGTTCATATGTTTACTATTTTTTCAAGTTCGCCGTTCCCACATCAGAGTTCATGATCTCTCTGCCCAACCTCTTTCTATTATATCCTTGTCTGTGACGTTCTGTGTTACCACCATTGTCCTCACGATGAAGGCAAATGATCAAATCGTCTTCATCTCCAGGGTTTCCTTCTTTTCTCACATCTAGGTCATGCAGGAAATTAAACAGTGCCAGGCCTCGCAATCGCCTGTACAATTAAAATGTTAGCAGGGACCCTCCCTTAGTTTTGGTCTCTGGAGTTAACATAGCTCAGAGAGTGGTCCCAGCCAACGGACTGGATGTGTCCACGTTGTTTGGGATATTAAGAGTTCGGCAGTTTGGACACGAGCCGTGCAGTGACAGGTGGCAAAAGTGGGCTTTTTTACTTACCAGTACAGGTAATGTACCAGTAATGTGCACTCCAAATTGTCGCTACATGCTGAATAAAAATTCTAAATTTACATTCTCTCTCCTCAGTCAAATTTCTTAACTGGGATCCAAACGTTTCCTGTCCCGGCTGTCCCATCTCTTTTTTTCCATGTTATTAACCCAGCTAAGTTATGCTCTAGCCGCAACACTGGCATCAAAATTTTCATACTTTCCCTTCATTTTGATCACAGCTTTTTCCATTTGCCCATGTTTTTTTCCTATCTCTTGTGCCAGTGGTGGTGTTCTCCACTGCTCCTTTAGTCTTTTCCCCGTATCCCTCTTTCCTACCTCTCCAGGAACTACCTTCTGCACATGGACACCTTTCTCCAAACTTTTGGTCAACCACCCTGCTTCATTCAAATCCCTCCTGAAATGTCTCTCTCTTCACAAGAGCAGTAAGGGGGAAGGAAGAGGGGACAAAAGAAGGCAAAAAACTGGCCGGAACCAGGGGATGGGCCACAAAGTCTTTCCTGAATACCATTAACATGCATCCATCCTTCTTTCCTCGGTTCCTTGTTTCTTTATGAGCAATACTTGTTGCCATGTCCAATTCACACCGAGACAAATTTGTGAGAAGATGATTGCATGTTATACACAACTGCAGTCCCCTCGGTAACGCATTAATGGGCGGTTCCAGGAGGCATATGGAAATTAAACAGTCCTAAGGCTCCCCTGAACCCCATTACAGGGAGGCAAAAGTTACTTTTTCCTCGTAATTGCAGTCCCCTCTCAAATGACCACATAACAGAGGATTATCTGGAAATGAAAACACCAGGAAAAAGCCGCAAAGACTGTTTACATTGGACGTGGTGATGATAGCTGGCTGTTGGAGTCTCCTGTTCACAAACCATGTCTTTTTTCTCTTACCCACGCTTGTTATGCCTTGTCATTCGTTGCCAAATTATTTATTTATACACCACAGGTGAAAAACTCTGCTCTCCTGATTGTTCTTTGCAGTCCCTTGACACTGCAGAGGGGAATGATGTGCTTGATAGCACCTCACTGCCCTGGTTTTGCCTTCCCAAACCCCTATGCCCCGTGAAGGTGCGGGTGTGCTGGCATGTCCACGGAGATGCTCTCAGCTTGTGCGGTAAACGGCCGATTGCTAGCGACTGCCTTCAGGCCCTCGCCCCCCCCCAGCTAACCTCCTAAAAGCCGTCAATAAAGGCAGGAGGTGCAGCTTGGGCAGTGCTAGGATATAGATCCGTTTTGAAGAGATGTTATTAGAGTGACCCACCACGCTGACCGAGCAACTTTTGGCGGAAAATAGCTATTGCAAATCTCTCTCTGCCACCATTTTAGACACGTGTGGCGCAAAAATTGAGGAAGGCCTGGCTGCTCCCACTTGTCTAAGTCCTGTTACGGTGTGATTGGACATGTGCAAGAAACATAAAAGAGGCTTTGGCTGTCTTTGCTCAGAGGATCATAGTGTCACCCCACAATAGAGGCTGTGACTCAAGTTATCGACCTGCCAAGGTGGTGACATCCAAAGCGGGCCTGGGGGAAGCACTGCATCTCTGTGCCGAGTCCCGCAGTTTGAGCAGCCCCAGATCATTCCTGTAGGTAAAAGCATTCACATATACCCGAGATTTTGCCAGACACCCTGTGTCAGAAGAAACTTACGCAGTTATCCCTGTTTTTAAAGCCTTTTTATGATTTAGCCTCTCAGTTGTTCTCTCTGGAAAGTGCCTGAAAGCTTATGTAGCAGCAAGGCATGTCTGAGGAGAGCACAATGAAAGCCGAGGTGTGAGAAGCTATTGTTCAACCCCTGATAAAGAGACCCGATAATGCTGTGAAGCTGCAACGAGAGATTTTAACAGACTCTGTAATGCTGGGTCTCTCTGCCGCCGCTATGCCTGGCACTTTTCCAGGTGGCCAGGCCATTTTCCTGGATCCAAGGGTATGTATTTGTGCTCGAAGCTTTTTATTTCATGCAATAGTTGATTTTTGCCGCGTTTGTAACGCTTGCAGCGATTAGACGGGAGTTGCATTTAGCGCTTGCAAGGAACAAGATTGATCTGTCTGGGATTCATATCTGAAAGGAGGTTTTGGGGGATTTCTTCTACTAAATTACTTCGATCTTCTCCTGCAGCTGCAAAAAACCGCAGATTTAATTTGCACCAGTGCTCTGCTGGGAAAAAGTGTGAAATGGAGAGAGTGAATCCGTATCTTTGCCAACTTGCTGAGGCCAAAGCCTTCTCCCAGGGATGCTCTGCCTTTGCTATGGGCCCCGCTGCCTCCCTCTGTCGGGGCTCTCCCTGGTATAAGTTGTGCCGCTCTCAAAGTTACCTGTGCTCCAGTGGCACCCCTATTGATTTGTCTCAGTGCATTTTCAGCTCACTTTGTATTTGATACTTATAATTTTAGCTATGAAAAAGAGAAAAGATGTTCTAGAATCCCGCTCTATTGATCTTGTTTCTAAAAACGCCTGGATGTTTGTGATCTGAAAAGGATAAGAAAGGTCATCGTTATTCAAAACTACGTGCTTTATTTTCCCTATTTATAGTGGCTGTACAACAGCCTAAATGTTCATATTTTTGCAGCAATATATGGCAGCAATGTTGAAGCAAGCAGCATAGCTGTTTGCATATTGTTCAGCTAGTTGTGGTGAATATAGCTCCTCATTAATTTCTAATTTACGATCTTCTGAAGAATTGGAATAAAAGATGCAGTTTTCTGAGCTTACAAATGCAAACTCATTTTTAGAATGATATTCAAATATTTTACGGCTACTGGATTTATACGTTCTGATATATTTATGATGATATTTGTGTCAAGGCAAATCTCTTCAATATAAGAAAAATATCCTAATTTGCACAAGTAATTGAGGTGGAATTTTCCCGAGTATGTATTAACTCTGATGAAATTCCATGTTTGCTCTTTCCATTACAAAGGGAAAAACAATTTTTTTTTTTTTGTAATATATTTTGTAATATATTCCTGAACTTTTGAGTAGCAGTTCATAAATGAATGTAACTTTGGCAGTGACAATATGCAGAAATGTGCCTCTGCTACTGTTTTGTTTTGATTTTGTTTGGTTTTTTTTAAAATATTTATATTCAGAATGCCACAACAAAATGGATTTATATGCAATTATGAAGTTAATTCATAAACTAACAATGGAAAAGCAGGCATTTTTATACTCTATGTTAGTCACCCTTCTTAGATTTTGCAAAAGCTTTCTGGCCCAACACGTTTAAGCAGAGTGTAAGCGAGTTCATTCCTCAACTGTTTCTAGTAAGAAATTTTGCATGATGGTTTCTCTGGAAAATAGCAAAAGAGGCGACAGCGGTGCTTTGCTTTTCATCAATATATAACCATCTTCTATTGCAACATGGCTTCATCTTCTTACTGGAAGAGTTGTCTCTTTGTTTCAGTGTATATAAATGTGAACCCTGTGTATTTTTGAGCCCTTTGGAGTAATAACAGGTGGACTGATTTTTCCCATTAATGACATTCTTGCACACTTCCAACATAAGATCCCCCATGTGGGATACCACATTTTTTCAGGCTGTGGGTCTCTAAAGCTACATCTCCTTGGACATCATGCTCTGTCCTAAGCCTGGTGTATCTCAAGAGTCTTTGCTGCTGTAAGATCCCTTCTGGTAAAGGTGCCTTTCAGTTTACACAAAGAAAACTGGTGCTTTCGGGAGTCATTTGGCATCACCAGTCCCTGCTGGCTGACCCACAACTACCCCACTCCCATGTGCCCCGGTGCATCTTGGCAAGTGGCTTGAGCACAACCATCACTCAGCTCTCAGCTAATTTTCAAGGTGAGTTCACAACCTGGCAGTCTTATTTCAGCGTGGTGACTACAGCATAATCCAAAGGTCGTGTTCAAAATGAATACAGAGCAAAAAAATCTTTGCACAAAACCAAAAAGATAATTCACCATCTTGAACCAATCCATCCAGTTTACTGCAGTTTCCCCCCAAAGACTTCTCAGTGTTTCTCAGACAAATATAAAATCAGAAATAAACTTTGCAACAACATGCGAACAAAATAGTTTCAAGTGAGGAAGCTGATACGCAGGAAGAAGCAAACTGAAGATTTCTGATTTCCAGTCACTTACGTTAGCAACTAGAATAAATTACCCTCTAATAAATGGAGGTGCGTATTGACTGATAAGCTCTAAGTGATTTTTATCACTTGGGCAGCATAAAGCAGCCACTGATGCTTAAGTTGGGTTTATGACTGTTGTGCTTTGCCAGCATGGAACAAAGAAGCCCGAATAAAGGCCCTGCTGGCCTCATCTATTTGTGGAGTTGATTGCTTAAGATAAAGCGCTGCAAATTAGGTATAACTAATTTAATCTGTCTAATGCAGGAAAAAAGATAAGATGACGGCAGCTATGTCTATCTCCCTTTTCCTCGCAGTGATGTTTCATATCAGGTGCTTCTTAGGTCACAAATGCATACTGCTCCTTGGAGAAACTAATGTGTGTAATTCTTTTTATAATGAATTGCTGCAGCTCCAAATAAACATGAGCTCCTCCATCAGCTTTACAGTAAGATCTGAATCACTCTTAATGCTCTTTCTTCCAGCAGCATATACCCAGGGTTCACCTAAAAAACCCAAACATTTTGCTGCGCGGTGTTATAAAACGATGGGTAGTGCTGAAGTAGTTGTTTTCGTGGTAAGAAAAATGTGCCGTCTTTAGGCAGAGAATAAAATTACCTACGGTATGTGTTCCTGTTTCACTGCCAGCACACGATAGAGACATGACTGAGAAGTCAACTCTGCGCCCATTAGACTGGAAAACATGAAATTTTCAGTGCATGCTCTGGGATAGCGGGGAGGCTTTCCTGAAGGAATTTTAACTGAAGGCTCATCTAACTGTTTCAGAAACATAAAACAATCTGAAAGCAGTTATCTCCTATACTCGGAGGCTGAATTTTGCCCTGCAGGAATATGTTTGGATGCTTGCAAAGTGATAACAGCCTTTTGCTTTATGATATACCAGTTAATTAAAAGATACGTGTTGTTGCTTCGACTGATGCTTTTATAGAGACTCTCTGCCATTTTTTTAAATGAACTTAAAAGTCAGTTGATCTGCATGTTGTGATTAGAAGATTTCCACTAAAGGGGAGTATATAGAAAACTGCTGAAGGTGGTAAATTTGCTTGCAATTTATCTGAACATTTTAAAAGGATGAAAAGGGAAGATTTTGTTATCATTTTTGAATCAGTTTTATTGCTGCATTTTCTTGTGTCTATGAGGGAGAATATTCTTAGAGGTACTAGGCATGGCATAATGAAACTTTTTCTAGATATAATTTATTTTACATTGTTTCAAGGCCTCTATTGCTGAGTTTACAGGGCTATGGCACTTCATTAGGGATTCTGGCTTCAGCTGTGTGCAGGATGTGGACCCTTGTTCTGCAATATTTGTTACAGACATCAGTATGATTATAGTTTGCATCCAGCTGTTGGCTTTATTTAGGGGAAACGGGGCTCACGATCAGGAATTTGTGGGCATTGAGTCTACCAGGATGTCATTTATTCACTTTTGTGATCTTTGTCTATTCCTTTTACAGTTTATAAAGTCAGAAACATCCTCGAAAGGCTTTAAAAATCAGGAGCATTGCTGTATTGTATAATAGCTCTGAATGCTGTAAACAATGATGTAGTTGGGTACTGAAACAATGCATGCTTAGTTCAAGGGAGGATTTTTGGTTTGTGTCCAGAAGTATCTTAACACAGCAATATTTTCCCTTTTTGCTTAATTTTCTGTTTTGCTGCTATGAAATCCTGCACATCTCCAAGGAAATGGCCATTACCTTCACGTCCTTCTTGTAGTAACAGGACAGAAGATTCTTGTCAGAGCTTGACAGAGCTAACGTACTAAAACCTGATGTTTGTTACCCATCCAAGCAATTAAGCTGGCCAACGAGGAGTTGTAGGAAGAGTCTTCTAGAGTACAGACTCCAAGTAGTTTCATTTCATATGGTGAAAATTTCAGCCCTTGAAATCATCAGGAATTTTGTAATTGATTCCTGTTGGACTAAAAGAGTGGAGCAATTGTCATTCTACGAGAACACAATTAAACACATTTGGCAGAAACGTAGCAAATCACTAAACCTGTCCTTCCCTAGAGCTTTACTTGAAAGGCAGCGTTTCACCCGTTTCATCTGTAGCTGGTGATTCTTTTGACTTTTTTATGTTTTCATTTGCATGGGCTTTCGTTAGGTTCGATACCAGGGGGAGCACTGGATTCAAGGCTTTGTAACTTCCCACCCTGAACCATGAGATCTGGAATGGGATGCCCACACAGCTGAAAGATGGGCCTCTGCATCGTGTTTGCCTGCTCCCAGCTGCACGCTCTTTTCTGGCCCTGCAAATCATCCCACTTGTCTCTGTGCTGATGAACACTCATGCTCTGGTTTGGTGGTCTTGAGATGGGGAAGGGGAGCGTTGGGCACAGACTGCTAGGGTTGTCCCTGTCATGCATCCATATAGTCTATGGGGCACCAGTGCGCAGCGAAAAGGCCTCGAAGTCTCTAGAGAGCAGGCAGTGTGTGCCAGCTGGCCCCGACCCTCTCGGTTCTTCTTGGCTTGAGGTTATTGATGTACCCAGAGAGACCAGGATGACCCAGCTGCAGCGGGTCCTGCTGCAAGGCGCAATGAGGCAACTCTAAGGCACGGAAGGATTCTTCAGTTCAGGCATCTCCAATAAGAAGAGTTTGGCCAGGAGAAGGTCTACCCTATGACCTTGCAGCCCATAATAGGCGTCTCGGAGGTTCTTTGAAAGAGGATGGCCTCTGTGATGCTTATGAAATAAGTTAAACTACGTTATGCATGTGAAAACTAAGTGCACTCAAAAAGGCTTGCAGGAACAGGGCCAAAAAAAGCCTGTTTTCAGAGATACATCATAAGCCTCATCTGCTATAGTCTCAATGTATTTTCACATTTATACCATTATAAACAGCCATCCTTTTTTTTTTTTAACCAACCAGTGTAATTTTTTCACAGGTGTGTTATCTTTACACTGCTTTATCTTTCTCTATTAAAGACAAAGCTATAAAAATACTAATAAAATATGGGTTTTTTTCAGATTTTTTTAATGAAACAGGAACTTCTCAGAATATATGCAGGATATAATTCAGTTAAAGCCTTGTATGGGAAATAGTGGCTGAGGGTGCGTGCTCATGTACCTTCAGATATTATCCCTCTAGAAGGGATAATTTGGGAATTATTGGCTGCCTTTGGCTGCTTGAGACAAAGCTCAGACCACTTCAGAGATGGCTGCAGAGTGATCGAGAATTTGGTGTATTTCTGGTTTGTCACACTGAAATCCAGGTGTCTGTACTTTTTTTTTATCAAGAAGAGAAGTTACAGTTTGCTTGGAGGGGTGCTAAGCACTTACAGAGGATCAAATTCATTCTGAAGTCACTGTATTGACTTCAAGTGAATGATTCAAGGATGAACTTCAGTTTTCCTCGCTTACTCCTTTCTACCCTTTCCTCCTCCCTTGTGTGTTGCAGCACACAGTACTCATTCCACACGGCTGTATGATAAATAGGTGTTGACTTTGGGATGCTTGTCAGTAGGCTGCAAACCTTTTCTTCCCCGTTTGTGGTGTGTAGCTATGTATAAGTATATGGTCCCCTGGTTTAGGATAAAATTATATCACAAGAATGTCTGGGGAATGAGGAGAAAAAGCCTTTTTGGTCTTTTTTCAGTCTTTTTGGTCCAGTGATCATTGAAATAATCAGGAAAACACAGAAGACTAGATTATTAGGAAAAGTCAGAAGATAATTTTTTGGGCAATAATATGCATTAATTCGCAGAAGACTTCAGAAAATTCAAAATTATATAATGGGGGAGGGAGGGAGGGAGGAGTGGACTCTTTTGAGAAGGCCAGATTTTGGACATCTAGTCATATAGGGGATCTTTGGGGTTTCTTCTTCATCTGCTTCTGAAGTTCTGGGGTCTTTTCCACCTTGAAAGTGCTGTCATGAAGAGTGACAGTGCGTAACAGACTGGGAGAATAATAAACAGTTCAAAAAATGGGCAATGAGTTGTCTAAGCTGTGTAAATGTGCAAACGATTATCTGTAAGAAAAGGATCACAGAAAAACTCTTTTCATTCCAGACAAAAAAAGGTATCATTTTCTGCATAGGTACATTCATTAGGTAGAGTCAAATTTCGTGACAGGGAATCAGGCGAAACAAAAGGCTTCCTGTAATAATATGTCAAAAGGCTTATTGTGATTCAGAACAAAGGTTTCGATGTCACTCTGGCTTATAACATGTTATTGTCTTTTCCTTTTGGTGAAATACCACTGCGGGATGTAATTATTGTGTTAGTGATGTACCCTGTCCTGTAGTTATCTTTTTCCCTCGAAATATCTTATGTGAGCTAAAACGTCCCGTTGTAATAATGACCCATTGCAGTAATAAAATTGTCAGGCCAGGTAGATGATTGACCACTTTGTATTGTTGTAACTGTCCTTTTCATATCATATTAGTCTGACTTTATTACTGTTATGCATCATGTTTATGGGGACACCATAAAATTTGGAGGCAGTCGCAGCCTATTTACCTTCCCCCATTCATCAGTGGGGGCTGTTTTTCCTTACCCTTGCAATGATGTAATTTGTTGAACAAGAAGTTCTTGTATCATTATTTTAACGTTATTTGAACAGAGAGAGAGCTTATAAAAAAATACAGACCAAATATTGATGAAATCAAGTTTTAGACTCTGGGCCCAACTTCTTTCTAAGGGATGTTTGTCTGCTTGGTAGAAAACAAAGCAGTTTCAGCCAGAGGACTGGTCTCCTTCGTGATTGACCGACTGTTCCTCTAGAGGTTGAAGTCTCATAATGGCCTGACTTCAGGCAGAGATGTGAATCAAAGTCCTACTTTTCAGGTGAACTTGTCACCACGCGTGTCCCTCGGTCCCCGCTGCCGGAGCGGTGTGTGTGGCAGGGCTGACTTGCACATACGGACAGCAAGAAGGATGCTGCAGCCTACTCGCTGGGGTCTGGGGGCTTCCCTCCCAGTGGTAGCAACTGTTTAATTATGCAGTGCTTAATTATGCATCAACAGAAGTGTGGATCTTCCCATCTGGGAGACCCTCTAAGCACATAGCTAAGCCATTCTTCCGCTGTTTTGGGGAGAAAAAGACATGAAACTCAAGTCTTCCACAGCCTGCACAAGGGTGCTAGAGACTGACAGGAGGGAAAATTCACCTGCTGCTTTCACTCTGGTTTTGTTTCCCCAGCCAAAGTCTTGGACCAAGTTCAGCACAGATTTCCAAATAGTTTTGTGATGATAAAAACCACCTTTGTGGCAGGCTGCTCTTCACTGGAAAAGATTCACGGGGATCTAATCTATAGGACGTAAGTGCATGCAGAATAGCCTGCGTGCAACAGAAGGCTCAAGGTCAGGAAATCCAAAGTTAAGTTGGTAATGAAAATGCCATCTCTGATGCTTATAGCTTTGCAAGTTAGTAAATTAGTTAGTTGTTAGTCACTACGTTGCATTATAAAAATAAATTGCCTATATCATTTTACAGTCATCGAGCTAGAGAAAGGACAGCTTCATTCTGAGCTCTGTTGCTGACCCTCTGTTCTTGTTTTCAGTCTCCATGAGGTATCTGAAAAGCTGCTTAGATGCTCTTTGGGGACTGGCCGCACTCCTCTGTCACCTGGGAAAGTTCAAACCCACTGATAAGAAATAAAACCTGGAGAGTATGAAGCTCAGTAAGAGCATAGAGAGAGAGCAGCAGGAGTGTCTGCACTGTTCTTCCTACTACTGCGTGTTGCTGGGGGGCTCATTTTCCCAGGCACAGAGAAAATGTGGTCACCCCTGGTCAGCTCAGCAACTGGTATTTGTGCCCACAACTAAGATTCCTATCCCAGGGGATGTGGTCATTGGCTTTTAAGTATAAACATCTACTTTCTGTTTCTCAAAACATTTCCAAGTGCTTCAGGGAGTTGTAGAGAAACTACAGGTCTGGGTTTTTGTCTTCTCAGATGACTGGTAGCTTTGTGCTGTGTCCCCAGGAAAAGACTATGTAAAAAATCAATTATTTTGGGTAATTACAATAATTTCTTGGACTTGTGATTAATGGTAAATTGAGATGGGAGAAAGATGTATCTAAAACAAGAAGGTAGGAGGTGGTGCACCTTAGGAGAAAAACACACTTGTTTAATTAAAAGTGTGCCTTAAATCTAAGGAGTTCTACAGAGCTTGTCAGGGACCAGAAGATGGCTTTGGATCTGGAAGGTACAGCTGATTTTTCAGCTGGTAGCATAGTTTGACATTCATAAATCTGCCGCTCCTGTACTGAAAGTATTTTTGGAAGTAAATTAAAGGGTTTTGGTTCCTATGTCTGATTTTAATCGGTATAGCAACTTTCTGGAATCTTCTAAGTAGAGTTTTGATGAAGAGACTGTTATTTTCCTCCTTCCCCCCATAAATCTTTGTTACAGTCTTTTGTGCTGCTGTTTTGACATCAATGGGAAGCTATGCCTTAGTACAGCTTCCTGTATATTCTATTCTTTTTCTTTTGTGCTCTAAATCTTCCCTATGGTTTAAGTTATATGCATGACTGAAATGCTTTTTGAAAAGCTACAGGTCCTTATTTATGTCAGTGCCAGTTTTAAAGAGCTTTCCAAGTTCTATAAAAACCCCAAACCACAACACTATTTGGAAATCATTTTCTCCTTACTTTGCTTTTGTGTTTCTCCAGTTGTGTCACCTGCGGAGTAAGTGTATGTGACTGCGGGGAGGGAACGCTCCCTCCTTGCTGAACCAAAAGCTGTGCAGCCGAGGGGCCCTTCCTTCCCATCACAACTAGTTTCCAGTTTGTAGCTTTCAACCCTGAATGGCGAAGGATTGCGGAAAAGACTATTTTCAACACCCTGAAGAGAGGGTACAAACTAAGTCCTGGGGGAAAGGTTTCCCTGTGGTGCCTCAGGAAGGAGAAGGATGCGATAGGGAAGGTATCCCTTGGATTTGCATCTCCTGCCTCCGTGTGTGGAGTGTTGGTAGCGCTGCTTGAGAAGAAATCTGTGTCAGGAGCTGCCTGATGGTGACTCCCATTGGAGACGCAGGACTGTCTTGGCAGAAAACCTTCTTTCCCTGTAAATGAAAAGAAACTATTTTTAGGGACTTGTAGTATTGGTTTGGCTGGGGAAGGTAAGTCAAGCTCAGGAAGGGAAATATCTTCTGGTCTCCTAGGGCTGCCTTCTTTTTTTGTTTTGGTTTGGGGTTTTTTTGTCCCAAAGGCAGTAAAGCCTGTATGTGCTGGTAAGAAGGAAGAAAGGAAGGGAAAAGAGTCTATATAATAAATTACTTCTGGTAGGTTTTAAGAAGAGAAATGGTGACCAATCTTGAATGTAGATGTGCCAGCCTCCAAAAGTTAACTGTCCTATAACTGGACAGGAATTTATTAATGTAAGTTCCTCAAGACAGTAAATTTAATAGAAGTGTTAACTATTATCCGTAGCACATTAGGAGGAATTCTCCAGGAACTGCAATCTCTAACAATTACAGTATTTTTTTGAATTCCTTCAAGTTGTTCATATGACATGTTCTTTATTATCAGAGTCTGTTTAGGGAAGTTTAGATAATTCAGAGCTGGGATTTTTAGAACAGTAACAGCACAGGTTTTTCAGGTGACCTCTTCTGCCTTGTTGAAGTTGAAAGAGAAAAAGCAAAGAAGGCAGACCGTTTTGAGGGCTGTCAGAAGATAAACAAATAATTTAAATTCAGCTTAGTTGAAATTATTACTACATCTTGTTATCTTTACACAGTTTGTTGTCAGTTCATTGTATGTTTATAGTGATGTATTTAGTTGCAGATTGTTATCAAGTCACAGGGGTGACTTTAAGGAAGTGGAATTCTTTTGATAAAATTGGAGAATCATAGAATAATTTAGGTTGGAAGGGACCTTGGGTAATTATCTCGTCCCACCTCATGCTTAAAGCAGGGCTAAATTGAACATTAGATTAGGTAGTTCACGGCCGTGTCCTGTGGAGTTTTGAGCACCTCCAGGTATGGAATGGAGATGCCACAGCCTCTCTGGGCACCTTTCACACTGTTTGAGCTGTCCATGAAGAAACGTATTTCCTAATACCTAATCAGAATTTTCCCCACTTTGGCTTGTGCCTCTTGCCTTTTGTGCTTTCTGAAAAAAGCCTGCTTCCTCCCTTCCTGGTGCAGGATTTACCTGCCCCTTAAGGAGAGAATGACCAGTGGTGAGCGCATCTCAAGTCCAGGACTGTGCCAGTATTGACAGCTTTGTATCATGCAACTTAATCCAGCTGAACTGGCCCATTTTAATGAGGGTTAAACTCCTTGAACTTCCAATTGGGTAAAAAATTAAAACTTCAAAGAATAACGGTTCTTCTCCCCAATTCAACAATACTGCTTTTTGCATGCTTGCAAAATAGAAAGGAAGAGAAACCTCGGGTCACCCTCAGTCGTCCTTTTTGTGGCGTGTATTGTGTTACAGCTCTGCTGTTCAGGGCAGGCAGCTGGCTAGGTGCTTTTCTTCCAGCTACCCCCGATGCTACAGGTACAAGGAGAAAAGTAAAATTCTTCTGTGGTACCTGCAAAGGAACTTCCAGGTCTGTGGACAAGCCGCCTCTGAATCTTCTTCTCTCCACACCTGAAAAAGATGGACGCAAAACCCTGAAGTTTCTGGATTAAAAATAAGCTGCAAAAAAGGGCAGGAGGGTGATGTGACAATAATGCGCACAACCCATACGTGGGAAGAATCATACCCCACCAGGCTGTTGTAACAAGTCAGGGACTAACCTGTTTCTGTCTCCAAGGTGGCTGGGACAAGAAAGGCAATTGGAGAAAAATATTTGGAAAAATTTTAGAGGAATAATGAAGGTGAGCAAGCTGATGTGTTTACTTGAAGAGAACATCCATCCCAGAAGGTCTGTCAGAAGAATGTAGATGTGGCTGCTTTTGCCTTGTGGGACACAGAAATGAGCCCGGTAGTTTGCTGAGGTCCACTGCACCTGTAACTAGGTCTGTAAAGGATGCTCCCTCTCTTCTTCCCCCTTGCTCTCTCTCGTCTCTTTTTTTTTTTTTTTTTCTTTTCAACTGAGACACTGAACAAATGCAGCAGTTGTCATAACTGCATGATTTCTTTAGACTTGACTAAAGAGTTCAAGCCATCTGTGATCCCATCAGGGGAGTAATGGGCAGAAGAGTAGTGTTTTATTGTGTGTATTCAACTTAAAAAATTCAACACAGAAGAGAAATATGTATTTTCTTACAGTTCCTCCTTGGCGGAAGCAAGCTATTATTTTTGCATGTTCTACAGATAATTTTTTTTTTTTTAGAAGGATATAGCAAGGAGAGAAGAACTCTTTTTAAAAATTATTTGGCAGAAATCCTTTTTCATCGAAATGAATAGCAATCCCTCGCGGTCCTGGGCATGTGGGATAATAAACTGACACAGCAAGGTTTGAAACAGGGATGGGAAGTTACAAAGACAAAGAGAACGCTTCAGATCTTAGGGACAATGCAGATATAGTGGCAGCTGAACAAAAAGTTTTGCAAACAGTCGTGTAGCTGCTTCTCTGAGCCCTGGGTATACTGGCAGCTCTAGAAACGGAGGGGTCTGTTGAGAAGACGGTGCTTTGTGTTATCCCTATCCTGGGATCACCTGAGTTATATCATGGAAACGCTGACATTGTGCATGTCAGTGTTGTGAGTTACAGTGGTTTCACAGACACAAATTAACTTCTTTGCATTTATATAATGCCGAGGAAATCAACCTGGAAAAGCTTACCTTTGGCACACAGCAATCCAGATGATGCCTGCAGTAGGCATTAGAGGGTGGATAAATTGCTGTGGCTTTCCATGCTCTGCCCATTTATCCGAAGGCTGAAATCCAGAGATGGATGGGCTTGAAAGGACTTTGCTCTTCAGCTTTCTTATAACACAGTCCGCAGAAACTTCCCCGGCTCCTTGATTTTGGAGATAGTTTTTGCATGTGACTTCATAACACTGTAATTTTTAATATTTCTTTTAATGTAGCCACGGGCTCTGATTGGATACTACCTGACCTCTCTGCAGGAGCTAAGGCTGTGGAAATAAGAATGAGAGCACTGTAAGTTTCTAAAGTATCTCCGTATTTTAGAATAATGGGGTTTGTGTTCTTCTTGGATAGATACTTGTGACACTCCCAAAGGCATAGCATGTAAGTTTTCTGTATTGGTAGACCTCAGTTGAGACTTGGTACCTTAGTATTTGGAACTTAGACTAACAACTTGAAGACTGAACAGCTTATTCTTTTTATTTACTTTTCCTAAATAGGTCACGTTAGTTCTGAGTGTCCAGTCTGAAATTTATGCCTTTGTAGTATTCGTTTTCATTAAAACTTCACTAAGTAGGAATTCACTGCAGGTGTTGCCTGTGTGGCTCATGCTGTCAGAGCACCGAGCTGGGGCCAAAACCAGGTAGTAAAAACTAAAATAAAATGACGGGGGCACAGGAAGGAGCTTTGGATGCCACCTCTTTCTTGGATGAAGAAATGACTTGAAGTACATTCAGTTTCCTGAAGGTCTGTAGTGCAAAAATAGGCTTAGTTTTGGACAACATTATTCCTTACTTTCCTAGTGTTTGTTAAGAAGCTGCATGTGTGTGCTGCTCTCAATTTTCCAGCTTTGCGCAGAGTGGCGTTGTGCTCTTCAGGGCTCAGCCCGTTGCCATGGATTCTAATCAAGGTTTTAATGGTGATTTTTTTGATGCTTGCATTTCAAGGAGGGATAAATGAGCCTAGTCTCTGTGAAAACATCATGTCTGCTGTTTTTATGGGGAGGATTTGCTCCAAAGAAAGCAAGATAAAAGCCTTTTGAGTAGTTTTGCCTGAAAGAAATGTTGTGTCCTCTCTTCTCGTATCTGGTTTGGCTAAAAAGTCAGAGTGCTAAAACCTTCCCTTGCTCAAGCATCTCTATTACTATTTTATGTTTAATACCACCACTATTTCTTATTTGTAACCTGACATTTTTTACATTTATTTTCTGTGCACAGCTGTCTCTTTTCAATTTGCTTTTTAGTTACATTGGATTGTACAAGTAATAACTTACCCGTCTCTGCTGTGTGCCAAACCCCTCACATACTTCAACTGGCTACTCTGAATCTTAAAGAATTTGTTGTACACAGTACGTTGTACTGATTCAAATGAGATATTCATTTAGTATGATGGAGAAGGGCTTAAATTTATGCAGTCATTGTAATATGTTGTAATTTGGTGGTGTTCCCCCTGCCCGTACACACAGCCTGTCTTCACCAAATTGCTGAAGCTGGGCAAAACGGTTTTGTTTCGTGTTTTCCAGAATGGCCTGGGTACAACTGCAATTGCAGAAATCTGACTATAAAAACCCATCTCCTTTTTGCCTGTAACTACTGATTTAGTATTCAGGGATAAGCACATATTTAGACATTGAGTGTCATGTTATATCCTTTCTTACTGCTTAAAGAGGTGGACACTGTTACCTCTATGCTACAGAAGGCGGTGGGTTGATTTAAGTGGACATTTTAGATAGAGGGCTTCTCTTTGGGGGGATGTCAGTCTGTCTGCCCAGGTGAGTCTATCTGTGGGAGAGAGAAGAGTTTGTTTTGCTCTTTCTACCTCTCTCATCTTGTCTGTATCTATTTTTAGGCAGAGTTGCACATTCTGTCTGCGGCACACACTCTGCAGTGACTCCTTGTTCCTGCAAAATGGCTAATTAAGTGAGAGACAACTCGGACAGGAATGATTTATACCACGTGAACACAGCTCAGACTTCAGAAAATCCTGGCGGATTCTGCCAAACCGTCAAGTTATCAAGTTGCTTGCGTTTTGCCAGGCTCCATCAGCGATCATTAGCTTCGTGGTCTGGCTGAAACTCTTGGATTTTGGTGGAGCGTCAGATCAGCCTCTGCTTCTCGTTTTCTCTCTGACTCTTGCCATTGGTGCTAGCCTGACTCAATACAGGCTGACGATTGATAGCAGCAGAGAAGTGGTGCTCAACAGCTGAATACACAGCCCGCTGCTGCGAAAGATATTATGTTCCATTGTAAACATTTCCAGTCTCAAAATTTAGAAGGCACTGGGGGAACTGGGAAAGTCCTGCCTGCGTGCTTAGCCTCTAGGAACCCACTACGGTTAAGTCACGTTGCATTTGTTGCGCTACTTTCCAAGTTAAGTGACTTAAGGAAAAACGTCTGTCTCTTTAAACTGTATCCTCCCTTGGTCAGGATGGTTTTATATTATTACGTTGTACCATGGGGAGAGTTATATTATTATATTGTACTATGGGGAGAGGTAAGCTTGCGGGTTTACCTGCGCGTAAGAGAAGATGTTTGTAAAATTTCCCATGCTAAATGTCTGAGCTTTTTCTGTCTGGACGTACAGACAAATGCTTTCCTTGCCGTCTTCTCCTGCCTCTTCTCCCTTTTGATAAAAGGCTTGTCTCTTGGTGTCCTTTGACTGATACAATTTATCTCGCTAAGGAGAGAAAGGCAGCGAGCTGAAAGGGCAAGTGAAGACAAATGTGGAACACGGAGTTGTGCGACGGGACACGTGGTGGATGCTCACCAAGAGGTGTGTGAGCAGAGGGGAAGGACAGGACCAGGTTGTCGTGCGTATATCTAAGGCGCAGCCAAATATAGCATCGTATACACTCTAAAGCAAGGCTATGCAGGCCCCAAAACTATAAAATCTAATTAGGTAGCTGTTTATGTGAAATACTGGTGAGAGTTTGAGAGCATTTCTGGTGAACTAGAGCACAGAATGCTCGCAGTCCATCAAACAAAGGTCTACACAACAGTATTCTACAAAAAGGAGGTACAGACAGTGAAATCTCCCCAAAAAATGATGCGAAGAGCTTAAATTGTACAGCTAAGGATCTTGAGTATATAGCTAGGATGTGGGAAAAGTGATTAACCAATTAAAAAATGTTGATGGGAGATTTTTGATAGAGACACCCTTCATTTTTCTATTAATTATGGCACACAAAGAAGTGATTAAATGACAATAAAGGGGGATCCAGGGCTTGTTCTGGGCTGTTGGAGTCACCGTGTGCTCTTTGAGCACCTTCGATACGGGTAGCCACCATCTCCATTTGCAACTTGGTGATATTTACCAACTTAAATGTTTTTACATGTGTAGTGATGGCTTTTTTTCAAGCAGCAGGCAGTGACTAGACATGGAATAATGGCTTTTATGCTCATTTAAGCCTTAAAGTGCCTTTTCAAGCTATTTTTGGCTATGTGTGAGTGCCTGGCAGGTGGAGAGTGTACTGCGAGCAATTGCTGGGGCTTTGCACAAGCAGCTTCTGGGACGGATGCTAAGCTACAGGCATTCCTGAAGCTTTCCTGGCAATAATAAACAATGCAACCAATATTATTGCGATTTATGGAATAAGCCGGAAACCCTCATGTGAGTTACAGCTTTGAGGACTTTAGAGCGAACGCAATTATTCTTCCCTACATAAATATGCAGTGCCGTCCCAATCAGTTATGCTACTTCTGAAGGCTTGGGAATAAAGAAGCATTTTGCTGCTGAATAACATATACATGGAGACTTGAATATCTCAGCTGAAATGGTAAAAGAAATCTCACGCCAGTAGTCTCCAGAAACAAGCTAGATGGATTTCTGCTTTGGGTATTCTCCTGCACACTCTCAAAGAGAAAGCAGATGGATAATGTGGTGGCTGAAGAGACAGCATTAAGCGCCTATATTTTAAACAATAGGAGATCTTTTTTATTTTTCTTTTTCTCTTTACAGACTGCTATTGTGCGCTTCTCATTTCGTTATTCGTATCAGGCTTCCTGAACAAGGTATTTCTGTGTGAAGAGCTTTTTTTAAAGGTGTCATTATGAATTTCTTAAGAAAACTTTGGAACAAATTTTATAAAGGAGAGTCTTTATTGAATCGGAGCCTATATGCTAGCGCATTATACGTGGTTATCATTCCCAGTGAATTTTCTTTTCAAAGCCTCACATTTACTATGTAATCTTGAAAAACGCAAAGAACTTTGGTTATAATGAACTGCTACCCACTAGATGAACTTGTTTAAGGTCTGTAAGGTTTCTCCCTTTTCTGTCTTCTGCTGCAGAAGTAGTCTGACACCACCCAAATGAATTAATCACCTTTCAAGAAGTAACATTGCAAGGCACTTTGCTGCTTTTAATCCATTTCATAAGCCTCCCTCAAATGTCTCGGCATATCCTTAGCTTGAATATGGGACCACAGAGACATTCAAGTCTTCATCTATCATGGTAGACCGCTGTCTTAATTGAATCACCTGGTGGGAACATGAAAAATTTGGCGTTTTTCTTTGCTGTTTGTGTGACTATTTTCCTGCCATTATTGTTTGTGATGGCTGAATCTCTTCCAAAGTTTCTGTAGGAGCAAACTCTCCTTTGTTGCAGCAGGTTATCAAGGCTCGGAAGAAGGGCCGTGGTCTATTTTTAGTCTGCATAAACCAGCTGAATCATTTAAAACAAACCACGGAGGAATTATTAGAGACTCTGCAGAGCTGAAGGGAAGTCTGCCAGGGTGGGGAGCAGCTCCGGCTCCTCACACAAGTTCTGCCTCTTATGACTTGGTTTAGTGTCTGCTGGCGTAGATGAGGTCTCTGAAACTTGCAGATATATTTATTCCAATTAATTTCATGCATTTAACTGGAACATTTAATCACTTCAGTAGTCAAGGAAGGGGTGTGCGTGCACATTTCTAGGAGCAATTCAGACAGTTCAGATCTGAAATTGTTCCTTCTAACATGCTGGAGTGAACATAAGACGGTAACAATTCCAGCTCTTCAGGTGTGACTCTAAAAGCAGGAGTCAGGCATGATCCATCTAACTTGCCAAAGCCCTTGTGACTGTCTGCATTTCTTTTATTTTAACAGAAAATACGTCCACCCTTAATCTTATCCATAAGGTTAACCATAGTTTTTATTTGGATTGTTTGATATTTAAGATATCAATTCCACCTGCTTTACAAACCTCTTGTAGCATCAGTTTTTGTTCTGCAAACCCCCCCCGCCACAAGCAAGCGAGCTGTCTTACTGCTGCTTCTCCAAAGTGCTTTACCTCTGCTACTAGTCTCTACTGAGTCTACCCCATCCCATCTTACCCACCTCCTGCGGGCACCAAACTCTCAGCTTCCCACGTTCATTCACCCAGCTTATTCTTTCTCATTTTCTTGGTTGCTGCTTCACACCTGTGTGGTGACACGGGCCACACAGCGATGCTCCTGCAATGCTCCTGCTCCCTGTGGCCATCATCCGCTGCAATACTCTGGCCTACCGTGTCTCTTCTCTTGTCCAGAGGTGTTATACAGCCTCCCGCTGTGCCTTTAATTATTCAGACCTGGGTAAGGTCCTGATTCCAAGTCTCTGAACTGAGCAGCACTGCTCCTGTCAAATACTGGTGATGCAGAATTGCAGGCCAGCCGTTAATAAGTGCCAGTACGGCCAAAATGTCATGCTTTCCCCCCCACTCTCAGCCTGTAAATGTGATGATGTGTTTTAGACTAACAGTCATCTGTAATCAAGAAAATGGAAGCAACTGACACGCTAAATGCAGTGTTGGAAAAATATTACTAAAGAGCTGGGCCAAATGAGGTATCCCTCAAAAGGTAATGAGTGATTTTAGCTTCTGCTGCCACAAGATGTAACAGAAGCACCCTTCTTCTTTTCAAGCATAAAAGGTCTTTGCTTTATGGTAGCTGCATTGTGTGTGTATGTGTTTTATGGCAATTTTCTCATAGGAGTAGTTAGGAAACAACATTTCACCAGCAAACAAAAAAAAAAAAAAAGAGAATTTTGAATGCCGTATATATCTATGATATCCTGAAGTTCTGTAGCTTCACGTTGTCCTGTCAGTCTGTGGAGTCATTTGCATTTGTAGGAATTGTGTCCTTTCAGATAGGAATGACACGGTCGGTAGTTTGGCTGCTAAATGGCCTACAGCAGGAATTTTATCTTCTGCACTCAGAAAAAAGAATAATATGTTTTGTATTAGCTTTCAAACTCCATCCTCCTTCCCCCCTTGCCAACCCGGCTCTTCCCCAGTGGAAGTGGTGTGGCAGTAAAACTGTGGGGGAGCTTATTAAATCTGCACATTTAATGCCTCAATTTAAATCTTGGATAATAAAGGACCATCTTTTAATTTAAGCTGTGGATTTACCATCTGCACAAATTGGATTTTTTTCCCTTTTCTGTATTACCTGAAAGACGGCATTACTGTGGATAATTTGTGAAGCATTGGCTTCTACGTGGCCGCCTGCATTCATAGTTAAGTCAATGTGCACAGGAGTTCAGAAATAGAGACAGACACCTGGACACTGCTCTTCCTTAAGCCGTTAAGTCAGGTAAGCACACCTTAAACTGTATTTTATTTCCTTTTGTCATTTTCTCCCACTTACCCTTGCTCTGATATCTGACCCTTGCTTCCTTCCAGCATGAAAAGCAGTAACACGGCATCTGGAGTTCTGTGCTAGGACAGGATTTGGATGCACCTTCACTGTTTGAAAGCAGGTTGTCGGCTGTAACCAAAACCGTGGTTGGTGCCGTTGCTGCTTGTTTGCCTGATTTTAAAGGTGGGTAGATCAGAGAGGGGAGGTGTGCCAAAATCCAGCTTCCCACAGCACTGATTTGCTCCTCGTTGGCTTTCCTTCTGCTAATTCTAAGCAGCTTTGTGACTATCCCCCCAAACTGTGCTTCCTCATACCCGGAAGTCCCATTAATGTAAAATAAAATAAAAATCAATCCGTCTAGTGAGTGAGTTTCCATTGCACAGATTCCAGTTAGCCAGGATTATCTGTGTATGCCATTCACATGGAGAACCTTTTTAGGGATGCTCTTAAATGGTATTACTTGCATTGGAAGCATAAGATAGCTGTAATCAGGAAAAAAAAAATAGCATGTTCTGTCTGGGTAGTTGGGTTGCATAGCCGATGTTAAAGAATTCGGGGAAAGCCAAACCAAACCTCTTTACTCTGAAATAAAGAACTAATCTCATATGACAGTTCCTAAAGGAAAATCGCAGACGTAGGAGGAATCTCACATCCCAGTTGCTCATTCCTACCTCTGCTTGAGCACCCTTTGCCCCTGGGTCAGGTTAGGGCTGGGGCTGGTTTGTGGCAGGGGCTGGGGACTTATTTTAGGGCTGGAGAGGAAGAGAATACCATGGGACTGACAGTTTAGCTGAGCGGCTCAGCCACGTCAGGGAGTTTGTTTATAGGAGAGCTAGGCGGTGCATTCAGGTAGATTATCGAAATGTACTTTTTTCATCTCCTCTCTCACTATGTTCATGTGTAAACGCAGTGCAAACCTTTCCCTTCTGCTTGCCTTTCAGTAGCAATTTTCAGGCAAAGAGTCGTTTTAATGTTTAACTTACCATTGAGAAAAATGCGTAGGTTTAACACTGCAAAAAAGCAAGCTAAACTGCCCAAACTCATCCTGTTGTGCAGCCTAGCATCATGAAGAAGAGAGGCAAGTCCATCGTTTTCGCTTTTTGCCCAGTTTTTTACCTCTTGCGCTCTCTTTTTCTTCCTTTCTTGAAGGAAATAGTTTGGTTTCTTACCCTAATAAATTTTTCTTACAGAAAAAAGGTCAAAATGAGATAGTCGCATGACCTAGGCCCTCTTCCCGTCACTCCTTTTCCCAATAATCCTTGAAGCATTCGGCCAGTTGAGGAGAGGTGCCAAAATCAGTGCCACTGCCAAAGAAGTGGTTGAAGCATGCATGGTTGGTAGCAAGCCAAATAAAATAACAGCTATTGTCTTGCATGCAAAGGCAGAACTGAGCAAGCTCCTCCTGGAAGAAAGTATCCATGGGTTCACCCATGAGCCTTGGACCGGTGAGAACAGTGTTCTCAACTGCTGTCATGATTTCCTCAGATACGAAGTTTTGTCCATAGGGCTGAACTGGAAAAGATGATCCCAGGATACTCCTGAGCTTAAATAATTTTTGTCTGTGGGAGCATGTAAATAGGACAGCCTCAATGTTGGTCTAGCATATGTTATTGGGAAGTCCTTAGGACACGGGAGGTTCCCTGAGGAGCACAAAGCTATAAATTTGGTGCCTGCACCAAGCAGAGCCGAAGCTGTTGGAGCCCAGCTGGGTCTGGGGGAGAGGCGGGAGGATAACTTTCATTTCTGACTTGTCAACTCTGACTGTAATTTCTGTAAATCTAACTCTGCCTGTCTATATGTTGTAAAAGCAATCACACTTAATCGTACAATTGTATATAAAGATGAAGAATTGCAAGGAACGACATAGTTTGCTTTTGACATTTGCTTAAATTCTTAGAAAATTACATAGCGTATTGTCCAGCAAAGTTTGAAAGTCGCTGCGGATTAAAGCTACCGAGGGCTGATTTTAATCCTCAGCACGCCTGAGCATTGGGTCCATTAGTATCTGTTACTGTGTCAATAGAGAAAACAAACTCTAAGCGCTACCAATTAACTTCAGCAGCAAGCATATCTTCCCGAGAAAAATCAAGTGAACATGCATCTTTTATTAGGAGGCGGGAGACCAGAGCCGGCGTTTCAGACATCTGATGACCTTTGTGTGTGTCTGCTATCTCATTATCTTTGACAGGGACTAAACGCAATCTTCAGAGCTGATCAGTGCCTTCTGTCTCTCTGAGGAGACTTTATTTAATTTACTGTATTATATTACAGCATCTTTCCTCTTTAACTGGAGACATCTCAATCTATTCTAATGATAGTTATACTGCACGTGCATATAAATACAGACACAGAGATACAGGTGGCTTTAGTCTGTATTTGGGAAGGTGTTAGAAAACACAACTCTAACCTTGTTTGATTACATCTAAAATTAAAATTGCTAATATCCAAATACCTAAAAGAAAAAAGAGCGAGACTTAAATGGGCACCACGTGCTGTTTTTAAATGCAGCGTCTGCTGTAACTAATCAAAGGGATGAGTTTGAAATAGGCTTCCTGTGAATTTCCTGTGAAATGGGAATTATTGTCGTTTAAATTTGATTTTGTCCACCGGCCAGCACAGGACTGAGCACTCTTTCAAGAGCCTCTTAATGGCTGAGCTCGGACATCTCAGGGGACCCCTGACACCAGGCCCACCGGGAACAAGGGCCCATCAGACACTCAAATGGCAGCGATTGCAGTGCTCGTGTCAAATACACAGTGTGCCAGAACCCCAAAATGAACCACAAAAGAAATGCCTGAATACCATGACACAGTTTTATGCCCCTAATTTCCCCCTCAACTAACCCCTGGAAGGGGATGTAAATGCAGAGGTAGACCCCGATCCCCGTGCACGGAGCCTGCAAAGTGACGGGGTAATTCCACTCACCTGGATACTTACGTGCTGGTTCCTACTCAGCATTAAGTAAAGAAGTATTAATTCATTGCTGAACTGGTGTGGCCTCTTTACAGCAGGAATTTATAGACGAGTTCAGGCCTGATGGGTAATTAATGCACCTATCTGCATCTACAAAGGAACAGCTGGCCATGCACGTGCCACCCAACCACATTTCTCTTTTGAGGGAATAAGGAAGGGTATGTGGAAGAGTCAAGCAAAACTCCCACAGATGGAGTATTTCTTACTGACTGACGTAGGTAGCTGTATAGTTGGAGGGGAATACAAAATTAAATATAATATAAATATAAACAATATTAATATAAAAAAGTTGTTGTGGCTGTGGTGCTCTGATGTGAGGGGCTGAAGGTGGCTGAAAAGATACGGCTAAGAAAAAATTACCAGTGCCCCTTTCCTAGGTAGTCTGGATTTTTTCATTACCTAGCTACGAGCAAGCCTGTGATGTGCGGCGTGACTAAGGCGAGCTGTTACGGTGGCAGGCTGGGAAGCGAATGTGACTCTTGTGTGACAAGAGATTTCTTCTTTGCGGCTTTTTTTTTTTCCCTCCGAACATGGTTAGAAAGTAGTTCTGTCCAACTTCGCGTTTTCCAGCTCTGATTTTCCAACTTTGAATGTTTTATGTTGAGAGTCCTATATTAAATGATATTTTTAATCTTTCTTTTTAAATGGTAAGATGTTGGAGGAAAGCACAATTACATTAGGAACTCTGCAGAACAGGAAATTTTGCTTTTCTGGGCAGATGCTGACAAACAAAAGCACAGATACAGTAGCTTTCCAGCCGTAGCGTGTCACAAGCAGGTATAATCCATAGGAGCAAATCACAGTAAGTCACGACTGAAGTAGTAAATGCCTGGAAGCTGTGTGTAAAGGAAATATCCTTCTCAGTTCTGTGCATTATACTTCATTAAACAGGAAATGAATAGCATCCCCTTAAACAGTGTTTGAGGAACCAAGGTCTCGCACGAAGGAAACTTGCCAAAAGGCTTGAGTACTCTCGAAAGCTTGCTGTCCGTGGCTGTGTCTAACTAAATGATTTGGTTCAGAGTGGTGGAGCAGTTTTGGAAAATCCCCTTATTTGTCCCCATGTACTGAGTTGCTGGCTTGGTTGAGGGCGGGTTTTTGTTGGGCATGGGCTGAATTGCTTTTGACAAAAAGAAACAGCAGAATGCTGCGGCCCTGGCTGTGGGTGGGGGGGTTTGAACCTGGGAGGTGGCCTGAACACATGTGAGGAGGGGACGTTCAGTCCAGAGGATCAGGTTAACTCAGGGCTGAAATAGCAAGACTGAAGCAGAGCTGCGGAGCTTTCTGGATTCCCAAATCTCTTTGGGGTTGCTCCCAATCGGGAGACTTGCGGTGTCGAGTCGGCGTGTTTATAACGTGGAGAGGGCGAGATGGCAGATTGAGACTATCGTTAAGCACCTCGGGTGGCAGTTGCCTTCCTAGCTGGAAAGTGAATTAACTCACTCACGTGTTCTGCCACTCAGTAGCATAAGTTTGCTTAGCTTAACAAGACCAGTTGTGGTAGGATATATAGTTTATGAGTAGCAAATGAATTGAGAAGCTGCCGCCTTGCAATTTGAATAGCTTTCCTCTAGTCTCATGCCAATATAAGCATCTTAAAACTACAAAGTTCACTAGGAGGCCGTGGTTATTTTTAAGGGTTAAAGTATGGAATATTTAGCTCTCCAGAAACTTTTTGTACCTGAACTGGATCAAAATTTTCTCTTGAGTTGTAGACCCCCCACCTCACTGTAGGTGGACGACACCTAGTCAAAAATGTACGAGAGTGGTAGCTGTGATGTCCTAAAGTGATGAGAAGTTGTTAAGTGAGACAAGACTCGTGAGAAGAGGTCACACAGTGTAGCCAGCAAACTGGTATGGGCTTTGAGGAAAAGGCAGCCTAAGATGGACAGACAGGTTTTAACTCAGAAATAAAAGCAATGCTTTTCAGAACCAAGAGTTCTTTACATCTGATGGTATGTTAAACCACCTCAGGGGCAAATTACTACCTCGAGAGTCTGGCTAGGAGGAAGAGAGCTATATATCCCCTTTTATTCCCCTCAGATTGTCTGATTACTTGACCTAATGCCTCAGATTAACAGTACAGACCTGTAAATGCATGCTAGGGGCTGAGGAGGTGGAGGGGTGCAGCACGCTGTGGCAATAGCTTCTGCCTCTGAGGGCACTGCAGAGACTGAAGGACTGAGTCTGGGGGGGGATCAAACCCTAAACTGACTCCAACGCCCTTCGCCTGAGCCATACCAATGTCCTCAACACAGCAGTGCTAAGGAAAAGAAACACTCACAAATGAGAAGGAGACAAACGGATGCTCGGCTGCAATACTGTCCTGGCATAGCTTCCCTGCTTTGACTGCGGAGCTCATGGCTCCGGGCCCTCCGACGCACGGTAGCAATACGGCTTGCCAGTACCAAAGTCACTTTGGGAAATGGGATTTGCGACCAAGAGGTACAGGGAGCATTGAACACTCTCCTGTGTCCTCAGATGTGCAATTCCTGTATTTTCACTGAATGCCAATAGCTTCCAGCCTCCACTCAGATTGAAATCGGGGGTGTACACGTTGCAAGCAACCGGGGCTGTATTCAACGTTTCTTTTAGCATCTCTCATGAGATAGTGTCTCTGGATGCCAAAACTTCAAAGAAGTGCTACAATATTGCGCTGTTTGCTCCACCCTTTGAAAACCAGCAGAGGCAGCGATATTACTTTGGGGTTTGTGTTCCTGTTAACTTTAAAAAAAAAAAAAAGTATTTGCACGTTGGTATTTCTTATTTTTCACATGTGTGTCAAAATCTGCTAAATTAACTGTTTCTGCATTCTCCTCTTCTCCTTAAATGTTTTTCTCTGGAGCAATTCAAAGAAAGAAATTTGTTTAGAAAGTCACAGTGCTTCTGTGTGGGAGCGTGTTTGTCTGGCACGGGCTGGCAAACAGCACAGATCTTGCCTGGATCCCGGAGACTGCATTTACCACCTTTTTGGTTGCTCACGCATTTTGTTTTACCGCTGGTTAGGTCGAGGAGCTGCACTCAGCCACAAAAAGCAAACTGCTGTTCGTGGCTTGATGGCTCATAACGCGCAGTCAGCAGAGGAGAGCTAATCCTTCAATGTTTGAACGAGAACCGAGGCAGCAAGGCCTCTGGAAGACTAATTATCCTGTCTCTGTCACTAGACAGCTCTAAAAGTCTTTTCTCCCTTCGTTGCCCGGTCTGCTACCTCCAACAAACATGTCTCAGCTCTCCCCTTCAGGATCTGCGTGCGAAGCATGCCCTGAAAGTCCTCTGAACATTGCTCAGCAGTTCTCTGCTGCTTTGAAAGGCTGGAGTGCTAACTTTTGATTTTCTTCTTAAGGAGAAGACAACGGAAAAAAAAATACATTAAGATCTCTCCCGTCAAAGCCCAGGACTGTGGTCTTGGCAGAAGGTGGGGATACGGCTTTCATCTCGCAGCATGTGGCCATCCGAAGAAAAACAGCACTGAAATCAGATGCACAAAAGTGAGTAGACTGACACAAAAATAGTCCAAACCAAGCGCTACTTGCTCGCAAAGAAACTTGTGGATGGTTGTTTTATTTGCAGCCTGTGGATGTATGCAAGTCGGCTATTTGACTGCTGTTCACAGCGAACGGCTGCATGGTCTGATTGTTACTAATAGGGAATTTCACAACCTTTCTCAGTTCTTGGAGCACTCCATGGCCTGCTATTTTCTTTAGCCGTTGTTTGAAAGAATAGTTCTGACCGAACTGCCCCAAATACAGTGTTCAGCACTGCGGTGTTTCTCTCTGGCTCAAGGCCATAAGGGATTAACTGCTAATTCCTTAAATATATTTAAAATTAGTGAAGCTGTCAAACATGCATCGTGCCCTTCCAATAGATGGCTTATGTTCTCTGGCTGCCAGCTCTTCAGCATCTAGCCGTCATGTGTCTATTTATATACGTACAATAATTCTGAGTAAAGCTTGAGGTTTATTCAGACGGATGAAAAATTCATTCAGAAGGAGGAAAATGTGGCTGTTCCACCCGTTTATTTAAATGTTGATCCTGCTCCCTGAAGCGGTTTGGAATCTGCACACACTCTCTTCTCCGGCAGCAACGTAGGTCTGTGCAGTCTCAGTCGGGTGGTAGCGGATATATGGTTATGATCTATATGAATAAGATTACCTGTAAAGCTCTTGCTTGTGTACCGTGCTTTGACAGGTTTTGCCAAAACACACATATTTTTTTTTAAAATGGAGCCCCCAAATAGCTGCTGAGATAGAAGGCTTGGGAACCGCTGACTTCAAATTAAGCATTCCTGAGTTTCCATGCTTGAGCTGTGGTGCTTGATAGTTTCTATTAAAAGCAGCCAAGATATATTGCTAAATGGAAGGTAAAACACAAATATTGGGATTTCAGTGGCAAAGCGCAGCAGAGAGAGTGCATGAAGTGCAGCAGGTTTATTACCTAGGCAGACCTATAATTGACTAAAACACGTGGGGTAGCGGGGAAGGAGAGGGAATGGCCAGCACCTCTCTGCTCAGGACTGCGAGGGAAACGCGGCAGAAATACCTCCGTGAAGGACAGAAAACAGGACGCTGCAACCATGAGCCTTTCAGGCTGCGCAGCGTGAGCAGGTACTGAGCGGGGACACACACACGACTATATATCATTTCTGCATCTCGGCAAAGGATTCGGTGTCTCCAATTATAGTAGGTTTTTTTTTTCTTCATCTTTTTAATTGTGTTCTTCCTGTAGCAAACACAGCAAAGCCTTACTGCATGGGCATGAATTTAAGCATGTGGGTAGCTTCCTTTTGGCACATTCAAACATACTTTTCCAGAAGAGCCACTGAGCATCAAGAAACAAATATGATATTGCAATAACTAAACATGCTCAAACCTTTATTTCCCATCAACCTACCGGGAGTGTTTTTCTTGTGGATAGACAGCTTGGGAGGCCATACCAAGCACCCCCGAAGAACTGAGGAAATCTGTAAGGGTGTAAAAATGCCTCTTTAAAATAGTCTTACGGACTGATCAACAGAGGTCTAAAGGCTGTGCTGACTGTGAAAGTCGAATCTCTGTCTCTGAATCTCGTTAAAGGCAAAACTTTGCTAACTTTGCTTCCCGGAGCAGTCCTCTACGTAGATAACGTCTGGTCTGCCACAGTAGTTTTATGGGCCTACCACGGCACCTACAAAGGCAGTAACTGTTCCCTATAGAGACTGCACTGGGATATGTAAGATCTACACACACACACACACACATATCTGTTGCATCTCTATGAAAATATCTCAATACTACATAAAAACTGCACCAGAGTTGGGAAAGGTGGGAAGCCTACAAGGAAAACGCCAGGGCATGTGCCCTCCGGTAATTTTGTTCAATGGTAACACTATAAATGCTCTATGTGCTATGGTCCTCCACACAGAAAATACTGTAAGTGCTGCAAATCCAAGGAAGAAATGGTATGACCTCTTTTCTCTTTGGAAAACTGCCTGGGAACTGTAACACTTTGCCGTATTGCAGAGGAAATTGAGCTTTAATTCTCTAGAATACTTCTCTGAGTCTCTTGAGAAGAAAACTCCAAGCTGCACTTCAGTAAAGGGTTAGTTCAGGTGCAGAAAGAAGTGTCTAGCTATGATTTTCCAACCTGCTGTGCTACTGGGAAGAATTATGGGCAGAAACAGTTCAGCTGGTTTTCTCAAGGCATGTGTGCAATGGGATTTTGTGAGTTCTGCCTTTTTAACGACATCGGAGATGCAAATGCAAAAGCCAGCACTTGTGACTGTCATTTGGATTTCCAAGGCAGCAGAAGACCTGGGGTTCACACAGGGACGTGCTCAGGTGCAGGATTTCCTTCCCAGATGGACTAATATGGGAAGGAAATAACATTTTTTCAACACGCTCAAGTTATAATTCTATCAGTAATGGATATGAAATACCGAATTTTCTAACACCAGACAATAAAATGCCAGCCTGGGAATAGGTGTGCTGCACTGCATTGTAGGATGCATAACCACGGAGAAGGGCCCCATTTTGCTTTATTTTCTATGTAAGGGGGAGGGAGAAATTGCAGCTCAAGGGAACTGCAGGGGTCGATCTGCGTTTGGAAAGCAGAATTTAGCTGTGCAGCATTTTTGGTGCTAGGAGCTACCTATTAAAAAATTAATTTACACGCGTGTAGTTTTCTCATTATCCAGCTTGCAGGATCCAGACCACTTTTGTAGGAGATGCTCTGCCCTTCGCATGAGGTGTTGCGAAGAGTTTTGCAGTGCTGGGCACCAGATGTTTCATGAAATGTATGAGCCTCTTGGATGTGACAGCCTTGCAAAACTGCGGTTTCTTTTGCTGTTGAATGGTGAGCATTAATCAGCTTTAATGATCACTAGTGGATGCACTAACAGCTTACAAAAGTTGCACTCTCCATTCTGCTGTAAATGGAGCCTCACATAGTTGTAGTTGCCTGCGGCTGTGTGCTAGAAAACCTGTTTTCTTCTGTGGATCGCACTCTCACCCTTTAATCAGAACTTGTTCTGCAAATGGCAATGCCATGTCTCTAAGGGTGATCTCATTTTTGAGGGCAGTAGCCAAGGGGGATATTGTCATCTGTTTCAACCTCTTCAGAGAATGAGACTGAGAAAAACACATTTTGAACTTCAAGAAAAAACATTATTCTGGTTTTTAGGCAGTTCACCTGGGAGTGAGTCTGCACAGGAAAATTCTGGGTTTTGCTCATGCTGTTCCGCTTCTCGGGGATGTGTCGGGATCTCTCTCCATGATGACCCCAAGGGACTCACCCCAGGGAACATCACAAATGTCACAGTAAGTGTCTCCTTGAGAGCCAGGTGTCCCAGCTCCCATTAGGAGAACAGACCTGTAAAGCAGATGGGCTCATCCTAAAATAGGCACTGAAGTGGGGGATTTAGTTGTTGAAACGCAGCTGTCTGGTGCTCTTTGGGGTGCCCTACGGAATCTGGGATATTTGCAGGCAGCTGGCAGGTATGAGGGGATTCAGGAAGGAACTATGTCTTTTTGGACCTCCAACCAGAGGCCCAGGGGTTAACCTCAGGCATCTACGAGGGTGCTGGGTACCCACATAGAGGCAACTGGGTGCCACCCCAACTGGCTTGTCATCTGGAGTGGTCTCTGGGCACCAGTGACTGCATGGGCTGGGGGATTACAGTGGGACCGTAAAGACACAGTGTGCATGTGGACACCTACGTTCAAGTGCCTTGACCTGAAACTAAGCCCTTTGCCCAGTCTGGCTTCATAAGGCTCTGTACTTGTTATAATTAAATTACTTTTCTATGTAGAAGGAGAGAGAGGTGATATTGAGTGCGTTTACTGGACGAATGTTAAAGAAATTGTAATTACAGTGATGTAAACGTCGGGGTGTGACTGGCCTTCAGGACTGCACGGTCATGCGTATGGGATAAGCCTGGCATTGTGTTGCTCTGACTTTCCAAAGTGGAGTCTTTTTCTTCTAACTCCTTCATGTAATCTAAACTAAAAAAACTTTCCTTTAAAAAAGCCTAAAATACAAATATCAGTTGATTTTATTGACATTCGTGTTCTTTAAGTGATAGGTTAAGGTGAATTTCTGCTTAAAAGTAAAACCGGTATTTATTTTCCTGTTTAGTGGAAGAAATGCCACCAAAAGTCCGGTGGTGGTGGTACAAGCAGACGGGTAGGGTAAAGCTTCAGTGGGTGTTCCGCATTCAGGGGAATTACACCCCTGTCTGGTTGATGTTAAAGATATGGTCCAGCGGAAGGCCACAAAGGTGATCAGAGGGCTGGAGCCCCTCTGCTGTGAGGACAGGCTGAGAGAGCTGGGGGGGTTCAGCCTGGAGAAGAGAAGGCTCCGGGGAGACCTTCCAGCCCCTGCCAGGCCCTCAAGGGGCTCCAGGAAAGCTGGGGAGGGACTCTGGAGCAGGGAGGGGAGCCATGGGACGAGGGGGAAGGGTTTTACACTGGAAGGGGGGAGATTGAGGTGAGATCTGAGGCAGAAACTCTTTGCTGTGAGGGCGGTGAGCCCCTGGCCCAGGTTGCCCAGAGAAGCTGTGGCTGCCCCATCCCTGGAGGGGTTCAAGGCCAGGCTGGACGGGGCTTGGAGCAACCTGGGCTGGTGGGAGGTGTCCCTGCCCAGGGCAGGGGGTGGAACAAGATGGTCTTTAAGGTTCCTTCTAACCCGAACCATTCTGTGATTCTATAATAAGTGTTGTCTTGTTCTCTTCTTTAACCATCCAGATCTCACTACATGTGTCTAAAAGTGGGACTTAACATTTTGACATGGGAGTGTGAGGGTGACGTTCTGCCTTATTTTCAGTTACCTTGCAGAGTTTTGCTGAGTTGTGACAAAGAAGAGGGAGGGGAGCAGTGCAGTGTCACCAGAGAGCTGCTTTAGAGACAGGCTGCAGTTCACTTGCTCACCTATTCCCCAGGAAATCTGCACCAGATGCAAATATGCATATTTATGATACTCAGAATATATTTTAGCCCTTGAATGCACATATGATGTGGCATACACTTATCGGCAGTAGCCTTAGAACAACTCAGCTTGGTATGCTTTTTACTGTATTTTTGATCAGTGTTGATGTATACATCAGTGCACTCAGACTATTTTGCTATCATTACAAGATTTAAAATATAAATTTGGGTTTTATCTACTTCTATTGCCCTTGTAGATTGACCCTAACTATGTTTTATATCAATTGTGAAGACGTTTTATTGTTACAGAGTGTCTTATTTGAGCACAGAATTAGAAATGGGATAATTAAAATGGCATCAGGGAACTTTATTGTTTCCAAATGTTTTATTTGAACACCAAGCTGGAATGATAAGTCGGTTTGAATCAGTAAGAGTCAAAAGATACATTTTTTTTTTGGTAAGTGCCGCAAGTATGTTCAGGATCTTGGAGCTTTTATTTGATACAATGCGTATTTGGCAGATTGTATCACTTTGGATAGGCAGCACTGAGATGCTTCCTGAAATGAATTGAGTTTACTTTGATAAATCTTATACAAGACATAATCTCTTTCCATTAGCATATGGATAGCATTATGTAGGGAAATACTGCATTTAATTTAAATACTTCAGTTCGTGGTTGACACAAGCAACCACTTTAAATTCACAGTGAGCGTTAAGTTGCGCACTTTATTATATTTTTTCTGCATGCAGAATTGAATCGCATTCTAAATGTAAACGCGCCGTCAGTAGGCCTGGTAAAAGGGACTGGAGGTATGTGGAAGTTGCAGAAGAGAATGTATCTCGTCCCAGCAGAGGTGCAGGTCTCTCTGCTGCGCTCATCAATAATGCTGTCTGAGAAGAAACACGGTGGCGAGAGGGGCATGAGGAGTTGCTTCCATTTCCTGCTCACAAATAGAATAATGTCATAAAATGACCTAGACTCGACTGACAGCATCGCGGTGGAAGTAATGATGTACTGAGAGGCTTGAAGGGGGTGGAATTGGCTGTTGAGGAAGGAAGAGGAGAAATCGTCCATCAGAGTGAAGGTCAGGTGGTGAAGTGAGCAAATGTGGGAGGGGGGAAGGCGGCTACCAAACTCAACAATTATTTTCAGGCACGAGTCACTGGGGCATCATCAAAACCCTAATTAAATCAGTGGATTTTTTTTTTCTTACATTGCCAAAATGGTTTCCCTTGGGTGATTTTTTTAAAAAAAAAAAAAGAAAAACCCCTGCCAGATACATTCTCTGCCACATAAAGCAAATAGTACTGGGGGGAAAAGACCAACCCAAAAAAACCCCCTTTGTTAGAAAAATGTGAATAAACCACTTGTGCCCGGAAGAGGATGCCAGCAAAACACCTAGTTATTTGCACCTTCAAAAATGACCAAGTGCCTTATGGGGCATTCTGGGTTGTCTCAGCCCTGGCGATGAGCAGACTCCATAAACCTCTCTCCGTCTTCAGAAGAGATTGTTTTTAGATTAATGGGGCGACAAACGTGCAAATAAAACTGCGAAATTCATCTTGTTCTGTTGAATAGTGGCAAACATTTATGAGCCACTCAATTTGAAGAGGGGTTTGGCAGTAGCCGGGACAGATGATGACAACAGTGGAAATCCTATGATAGGAAATCTCACCGGAGTAGCCCTTCCTACATTGTCAAAGCTCCTATTTAGAGCAAAATATTCTACTTGGGGCTACGGCAGTCTTCGTTTCTTGTTCTTAGTTATCCATTTGTATATGAAAATGTAACTGCGTTTCATCCAAAAAGGCACTTGAGTGGCAGAGATCATTCCTCTGTGCACATGGAGGTTTTTTGTGTATTGAAGATTTATAGGATGAAATAAATATAACAATGTTGTTATTACTTTCCACACTGAAAAGGGTATATCAGAGTGTCTTTGCCTGCCTTTGGTACAGCCATGCCTGGGTGCGACAAGGGGTGCTAAAGCATGCCACAGGGGTGGTCTGGAGCCCAGCAGAAAAGCTGAAAACCACCCTGCCGTTGGGATTTTTCATTTTGCCACTGTTGATGCTGAAATAGCTCAATTTCTGACGTCAGAACAAATTTTCAAATTGGAACCATGTCTGAATTTGCAGAAACAACCAAATTTTCCTGTAAATGCTGGGGATTTCAATTGGTATCTCGTGGCACTCTTGAGGCTTGGCTGATAATACCGTCTTTCAGTTTGGTCACAAAAGCAAGGCAGCAGCTACCGTCCTTGTATTTTTTTGTGTGTGTACTGATGAACACTGTCTCCGGGGTACTGCTCACCACCCCCACCCCCCAGTCAGTAGTCTTTTGTTCATGCCTCTCCCTCCCGCAGAGTTTAGCTTGTGAAAGTGACTGCTTGCTGTCATATCTCATTTCAGCTGAGACCTACAACTGGTCGGTGATGGACCAGAGTATTGAGCCCTCGTTTTTGCAGTCCATGTATTGGTATCAAGTATTTTTTCAGTTTGCGGAGAAAACCTGCTATTCTGAGCCTTGCGTATTGCTCAGCGGGGCACCCCACGTTGGCGGTTTCTTTGGGTTACACCTTTCTGAACCCCTTCTCTTTTACCATCGGTCAGGAGATGGCATTGCCCCGCCATGTCTACAAGACATTACTGCTTCCAGAATGAGGAGGAGCGGAAAACTACTAAAATGAATGTAATTAAGTTATGGATCAAGGAGGAGAGAAAGGAGTGAAAAGATTTGACTACAAGAAGGTCTCATGGGTGTCTCTGGTGTTATCTTTTAGAAAGGCAAAGCTCTGGAGAAGGTTATGTAAAAATCAGGGTTTCTGGCCGCAGGACTGGGGTAGCCGCGCGGCTGCTGCAGCCCGATCACTCACAGAGGAAAAGCCTGCTGGAGTCCAGAGAGATTCAAACCTGGGTTTTATTTAATTTTGTTTGTCTTTAAACCAACTGCAATCATCTTGCCTTTATTTGGATGTTACAAAGAAGCTGTATTTTCACATAGCCTTTTGTTGAGATGGTTTGGGGACGCTGTGCGGCACTGAGACGTCACACACCTAAAGGTGCAGCATTTCTCTGCGCCAGGCGCTGTCTTACTGCCAGCACCCCAAGGTGAGGGTCACCCAAAAGCACCTGGGTGCTGGTCTGACACAGGGACAAGTTGTGGTAAGAGTGTCTTTAGAGATGGCTTTCATCGGAGCTTTACCAGGAGAGATCTGCTGGGCCCTGAGGGCCTTCTGTCAGGTTCCCAACAACAATTCACAGTTGCCTTGCAGTGCATGGAGTTTAAAAATTAGGCTATTGGATCCTGGCCATTAAATTTCATCTTATATAAGGATTGGCATTTAATGCAACCATTAAAGAAGCGCTCACTGCTCTTAACAGTTTTGAAGTAGGGTGGGTTTTTTTTTTTCTGTTCATAGCTTTGTCTGCTAGAAACGAGTTGTAGATCTCGCTAGAAAGTTGTAATATTCCTCTTCCCTTTGAGATCAGTATCTGTATAATGCAAAATACAGAGGTTTAATTTGAGACATTCTTAACTCTGTGGAAGAGCTGTCATTAAAAGAACAATATTACCCTTTCCAGCATCCCAGGCCAAGATAATCACAGGCGGATGAGTGTTTGTCCATGTTACGAGGAATAAAAAGTTGTGGCAGAGATCATTACCAGAGCTTTCTGCTTACATTTCTGTCACATCCGCTCTGTGCTGTGCTCCGCACACGCTGCATCTCGTGCTAGTGGGGACCTCATTTACTGCAGCGTGGCCTCGGCTGCGGTTTTTTCCTTCCCCACCTGGCTGTCGTGCAAGCGGCTGAGGGGTCACTGCCCTGCGCTCCATAGCCATCCAGAATCCACACCCAGCGTGGGCACGTCCTGCTTGTATTTATTTAACAGAAGGAGCTATCTGTGCCTTCTGGTTTCTCCCCTTCTATAGGCCGTTTCTTATTAAACCTAAAGAGGCTGATTCTCCCTTAGGAAATTATTGAGCCACAAAGAACTGGAGGCAGAGAAAGCGTAACAAGGAATTACCGCTGGCTGCTCACTGCCTTTTCCGCTCTGCTGTAGACGTGTATTTTTGTCTGCTGTGACAAGCCTTGTACCAGGCTGAATTTTGGTGGGAGCTGGTCTGGCTACTCCAATGTTCCCGTTTGCACTTTTTTTTCTCTGAAGGCACAGAGGTGTGAAATCTATCTAGAAAACGGAGACAGTTGTAATTCTTATGAAATCCAGATAAACAGAGACTTTAAGACGATCCCCATCACAGACTATAGCTTAAGTCAGGAGGGGCCACAGCAGCATCTCTCACCAGTGTTGTGTCTTGGATCCAGGGGGGCTCTCTTTTGTCTTAAAAGAGGAGATATGAGCCAGAGAGGATCATACCCAATGCTGACAGCTCCTTACCCCGGTGCCTGTGAGCGTGTGCATGTGTGAGATAAGATTTTGGTATAAAAGACTTTGAAACAAACTACATTCCTAGGGAGGAATTTTTTCTTTTTAAAAATGATTTCTCCTCTCCTTCAAAGTGGAACTGAAAAAGTCTTGTGTTCTGGTGTTGCTCCAGAGAAGGGCAACAATATCTTTATTGCACATCACTTCCATATTTCCAAAATTCAGACACTTAATCCCTTCAACCTGCCTGCCCTAAGTGGCGTTTCCTCATTTTGCAACACGGAAGTTGAACTTCTCATCGCGCAGTTGGGTAACTCCAGGGTTAGGAATGGGTAGACAGCACCTGTCCCCACAAGCCTCCAGCTGCACAGTGTGGATGTAATTATATTTTCTTTTTCTCTAGTCCCTCTTTCCTTCTTTGCACACACTTGAAGACAGTGTGTGACTGACTTGGTTATTAGCAATTCTCTTGTTGCAGGGGAAAGGATGCAGACAGTCGGGAAATGAGGGAAACCCCCCGACAGAAAGCCTCGACGAGTGCTCAAGGAGAAGTGTGATGTTCCCCATCCATCCCCTCCTCGGTCACCTTTCAGTTTCTGGGTGGCAGGTGCCATGTAACAGTGTCTAGCTTTCAGAGACAGGATTTTTGTTGCCACTGGCGGTGTCTCTTAAATCAAGGCACTTCAGGTTTACATTAGGCATGTGATGCCAGGGTCTATCACCAGCTTAAAGGGCTTTATGCTGCCCTTGGTCCCTTCCTGGAGGGGATCACTCTGAAGCAGAGTGCACAGAGCCAATCAAGAAGCCAGAAGCTTTTCTCTTGTCCCTGACCCTCAGGTCCCTCTCCTGCCCTTGCTTCCAGCCAGCCCAGAAGCATTTGCTGTGCTTCTGCTGGGGGATGTGTGTCTGTACCAGCACGGAGCCGGTTTTAGACTGGAGCTCAATGCCAGCTGTCCTTATCAAGGGTGTCAGCATCCGCAGTGTCCTTTTATAAACCTGTTGCATTCCCGTAAGGGAGGGATGTTACTGCAGGAAAGAAATGAAGTGTCAGCACCAAAAGGAAAGATTTAATTAGAAATCATCTTTTAAACTGACTGCATGGATTGCTTAACTTTCACACTGTTTTTAATTCTAGGGTGCACTGCTGCTCTGTTCCTTATCTTCATCACAGTAACGAAATGATCATAAGGAGGAAAAAGAAGGATCGACATTCCTTTCCCGGGGAAGTATGAACTGGGGCTAATGTTGCTAGGAGACACTCACTAGTTTGCGCTTCACTGTACAGCCAGAAGGACTCTGCACATGTGCAAAGCACAGGAAGTCTGTGCAGAAATGTAAAATTAAAAGCAGCACTGATAAAGGCATTTTCCAACTTAGCATCTTCCTTGAGTACTTGACAGACGCATACAAGAGAACTTCCTGGGCTGGATGCCTTGGTGACACCTTTAATTAGGCTCTGTTTTTCTGGATCTTAAGGCAGATGAGAGTGCAAAAGTGTTGTGCTGGGCTGCTCTTCTTTTAAAAAGTAAATATCTTACTCAACATTATACTGTTACAATTTTCTCCTGAATTGCCATTAGTTTTTATCACTTCTCTTTGTATCTGTTAGATATGTCAGAAATTTTTCACTTCTAAAAGCTTTTTGCTGTCCTTTCTGAGACAGTAGAAGCAACTGTGATTCAAAATGACTATAATGCACCAATAGCAGAAGTTTTTGTGAAGTGTGCTTTTGACTTCCCCATCCAATTAGTTCTTGGCCTCGCGTTTGCTGACACATGTGCCAGAAGTAATTTGTCAAACATTAGAGAGCATTTTTACTAGTTGAAACAACATAACTGCTTGGGAAAAGAGAGCTTCGTGTCAGGGGCTGTGCCGAAGACAGATTTAGGTCTTGAGAATGGGTTGAAAAATCAGATGAACTTTGCTGAGCTTTGTTACCGGACTCAACGTGCAGCTTTTGCTCTGGGCCCCTGACAGAGATGGGGCTGTCGGGCTTTAGCTGGTCGACATCACATTTGTCCCTCTTCTGTGCTGGCCTGATTTGGACCTGCCTGTGGTGTATGGAGGCACGTGCCATCGGGCAGTGTGCTAATGGCATATCCGTGTGCACAGCGAGGAGCTGCCACAGCGGCCCCAATTCCTGTTTCTGACCAGTTGCAAAAAGGACACTCTTGAGAGAGCCCTTGCTTTTGCAGCCCTCGGCCGTTTGCTGAGGTAGCCACTTAGTTGTGTTTCTGATGATGTCTTTCGTGCAGGCTGCACAGGTTGCCTTTAGCCATGGGGCCGCTGGAGATGTTCTGTGTTTCTGCGAGACAGAGTTCTGCCTCTTCTGCAGCACCCCACCTTATTTTTTTTTTGGTAAGAGGCACTGAAAGGGTTCTCTGACTCCAGCTCAAGCATGAGGCAGGGTCCCTCTGAATGCTTTCCCTCATAAAAATTGAAGAATATTGCTCTTTCTTTTGGAACGTCTCTAAAGAGAAGAAACCGAGAGGCCAAGAGAATGCAGTAGCCTCATGGCTGCTAGTTGCAGCACCCCTCTTACTGGCAGTTATCATGTAGGCAAGATAAATCCTATCGTTGTCAAAACCGGCAAGTACATTTTAAGGAGTGGACATTTTCAAACAAAAAAACCCATAAAATCCTTTGCTGTTTCTCCTCTGCTTTTCCAGTCTTCAGCTGTGCCAGAGAAGCTGTGAAAAGGAGTTACTGTGTTTTGCCTATATAGATTTCTGTTTGAAAATGTGGGTGGTCTGGAAAGAAATCTGGTGTATATACATTCAAGCTGGTTTTATTCGTCTGGATCGCTACCACTGAAGTAGCACAATTTCTCTTTGAGGAAGGAGCAGTGGGATATATTATGGCTAAGCATCATATGGCCATAATCCATGCTGTAATAAGGGCCCTTTCTTAAGAGACGTAGAAATTAGTGTGACTAGTTATGGTGTTAGTGGAACCCAACGTACCAAGTGTGTCCATTCATTCTTATTTTATGGTTATCCTGCTTGTTGAAGTCTTCAAAGTGGTAAGCGACTTCTGGTGGTAACGTGTTGTTACCCTGTTTGCAAAGCTTCCCTTCGTTATGAAGAGAGGAATATACCCGACGTAGGCTGTTCTGAAGCTTCTGTAGGCCCCAGCTTTGTATGGAGATGGAGGAGTGAGGAGCAATAGCTGCAGCTGGGTCATCAGCAATATAAAGCAAAGTCAGAACTCTGTGTGTGTCCCAGGAAGCAATGACCTTAATGTGTCTAGCTGGTATGAATAAAGATGTTAAGATTCTCTGCTGGTGGTGGATCAGAATTAAAAGCATCCCTAAAAGGCCTTAACAATGAAACCTCTAAGTAAATTTCCATAATCTAACCTGGGAAATTGTGTGCAAATAGATGCTCAGGCACGCAGCATTTTACTGACCTGCTGCATCAAAACACCTCTGTGTCTGGTGTGATTAAGCAGGTCAGTGAATTCACCTTGAAGCAAGCGCTGGGGCTTCTCCAGCTGCAAGATTTAGCAAAGCCTTTAGAAAAAAAAAAAGGAGAAAATATGTTTTGTGTGTCGGGCTGTACTGGGAAGATGATGAGCGGTCTCTGTATGGGTGTACAAGTAAATGGTGAGCTGAGAAGTATCTAACACAACGGTCATGGAGACGAGGAAGGTTTGGTGTTGCTCTGGTCATGGCTCAGTGTGAGGGCTCTGTAGGTCTCAGTTCATAGTCCAATATGTATAAGTTCTTCCCCTGCAGGACACACTCCATCTTTATTGCTCCTCCTCCTGAGGACAGAGTAAGATGAAGGAGAAGAGTATAGAGCTGTGTATACGAAGAGTGGACTACATGGTTTCCAAAGTATGTGGCTGTGTTGCTCTCTCCCCAGGGCAGCAGGCTGGCAAGTTGTTCAGCCGTGTCTCGGGTTTGTGGCTTTGTCCCTCTTCCTGCTGTGCGGATCTGGGCTGTTCTGACTGTCTCCGGGTGCGGAACAGCTCCCTCGAGGCCTCTGGCAGATGCTACAAGAAAAAAGATCCTGAGGCTGTTTCAGCCTTCACCAGGCTATTGAACAGGGAGAGGGTCTGCAAGTTAGCTCAGAAAATAGTGTTTCTCCATAACTTCCATTTCTTTGGTGACCTACAGTAGTGATAAGATTAGTCGTGAGCCGAGACTACTGGCTTTGTATTGTTCTTCCAATGTGCAACAGCGACAGGGTCTGCGTTCTTCTGCTCTAAGTATCGCAACATCTAAGAGTATAGATTAGTGTCTGGTATATGCTCATAGCACTTCTCTCGTCACGGAAGGAAAAGATAACTCCCCAGCCTGCAGTTGCACATATTGCAAATATGTTTTATGATGTTTTTCAGTGATCATTTACTGGTTGAATATAAGTTGGAACAGTCGATATTTATCAGGCACACTGAAAAAACGAAGAGCATCAACAAACACAAACTTTTCTTTCTCTCTTTTGCAAATGCTGCATCAGAATTAAAGAGGTAATAGTAAACTCCATAAATGTACGGCATGAAGTATTACCATGGCTCGTTGGAGTTAAGAGGGTCGGAACTCCTTCATGGCCACAGAAGTTTAGTTAGCAAAAACTAAACAGCAACAGCCCTCACAATTTGTTAATTGATCCCTTATCAGTGAAGTGCAGCTGGTGATTCAGTCATTGCTGCTCTGCTTTTCAGGCAGAAAATTAAGTATGTCAAGATATGGGGAAATCCAGATAAAGAAGTAAAAGCCGCTATAAACATTTTTGGAGCGCGCAGTAAAACCTGTTTATGAATCAATAAAACTATGAGTTAGCGTTTGGATGTTCTTCATCTTTACAATTGTACTTTGGGAGCCAAGGAGCTGATCCAACGTGCACCAGAACTGGTGTAAAAGCTCCCATTGATTTTCAAACAGGCTTTGGATCAGCTCCAGGTGGCTGTCTGGAACTCCTACGGAGAGGATCCTGATCCCAAATAGATTCCCACAATGGAAATGGGAGCAGACATTTGTTCCTAGTGCCATCCTGTCTTTGCAGTGCTGCAGAAGCCGAATGCACTTTTTTTAAAAAAGGAAAAAAATTATTTTTTTTTTTTTTAATGCTCCCATGGTCTGTCACATCTCGTAGGGCTACAGTTGTTACTTCCTGGGTTGTTGGTTTTGTCACACTAAGATTGAATTTCCCCACTTCCATCATCCATGCACCAAAATCATTCCAGAGAAGTTTAAGTGAAAAAGGTGTTTTGCAAGCAGAAGCAAGCTCAGCAGTGAAATCAAATCTGCATTCTTGAATTTCCCATGCAATGTTTGCCTGGAACAACGATGCTGATATTCACGTTTGATGCCAAAACCTGAGCCAGTCGGTTAATGCCATTCAAACATTTACCAAGCGTCCCACAAAATAGTTTGGGTGTGCAACAGTAATATTTAATATGCTTTTTAGAGAGACAGATGAAAATGGTGACTCCACGGCGTGCAATCTTTGCAAGCCGTTTAAAGGGAGGAAGAAGCACTTCAGAGAAATGGACGACTTTTTTATGCGCTTCTGCAGCCAGTGGAGTCGGTGCCTTTCTAGGGAGGATGTCACCTCCTCGTACTGTCCCCATGGGCACGGCCAGCTTGTCCCTACTGGAAATAGGTGTGCTCCACCCAGGGGACTGGCTCACACCTGTGCCAGGGAGGGCACCTCTTGCTACATGAGATGGATGCAAAGAACATTTAGGCTCCGGCACGTAGCTGCCACCGGGCGCCTGGCTGAAATGCCACCCAAGCTGTTGGTACGGGTGGGTTAGTTGGAGAAGGTACTTCTTAAAACAGGATAAAAGCATTTACGTAAGAGTCGTATATTAGTCATGCTGTCTTTCATGGTTGCTACCAAAAATAGCAATCCTTCACCTCTCTCTGCCGGCTTCTTTTGCCCTGAGAAACTGAAGCGAGCAGCCAGCAGGGCAGATCAACGCGGGCAGCCCCGTAGACGACGAGCAGATCCTGGTCTAATGGTCTGAGACTTATTTCCTGACAGCACCCAGAGCTTATCCGACATATGCCTCTTCCCGATTACGTTGGCCTGTTCCGGGCCGTGCATATGGAACTCTGTTCTCTTCCTTCATGCAGTTTGAATCACAGCTGGTTTTATTTCTGCTTAAAATACTTGAAAGAAATAATCCCCACCGTAGACTAAATACTGTGTGACATGTGAAAGCTTCAGCTGATGGCACTGATCAGAAAGTGAGGCACAAAATGAGCATTTCAGACAGCAAAAATGTAAGGTATGGAGAAGTAAACTGATTTAAGCCAGATTTAATTTTGCTGTAGGACACGGCTTTGTGCTGTAAGTTTAACGATGAAGTACATCCTTAGTGATTTTACAAACGTTTGGGAAATGGGACTGTGAGAAGGTGATACCTTGATTATAAACAACTTCTGATGCAATAGCTTCAAATAACTTCTGCCTAGAAATAAGAGAGTAGCTCTGTGATCTTTTTTTCTGTTATACTGTTAGTAGGCATTTCTGTAACTACTTTAACTTCAAAAAATGCAGAAGGTCTGTGGTTTTTATCAGTAACTAGTTGTTACTGATAGTTGCTAGCAACTTTAACAGCAATATTTTCTTCCCCACTAACTTCTGCTCTCTACCATAGGAGAGGCTAAAACTTCATCATCATAGATAGCAGCAGTATGGCCGTAAGTACAAATGTGGGAATAAAAAGAACAAAATACTAGACTACGAGTCTGTGAAACAAGGCTTTTTCCATGTTTCTGCAAAACTTGGTAAGGCCTTATTCCTCACTGGAGTCTCTAGGCTCTCCACAGACATACCTAAAAAATTACTATCAGTATAGTCTTCTCACACGCTAACAGCAGCACTGAAATCTCTGAACTTTTCCTTCTATTTATACAGCTGTTAATTTGAAGGACAGAAATAATATGTACGGATGAGTTAGCATTTATGTAGAAAAGAAAACAGAAAATAGCCACTTGTAAAATCTGACTATCCTTACTTTGCAGAATAATTAAGATCCTTTCTGGTCTTTTGGGTGCTTATTTTGAGTCAAACCAATTGGAGGGCACATATTGAAAATGCCCAAGCCTGAGCTATGGCTTAGGTAGCTTCACAGAAGATCATTTTATCATGGATGTAAAAGCAAAAGAAAAACTAATTAGCAAAGCTGGCCCTGATGGTTTAGGGCTCTTCAGTTTTCTCTGAAAACACTGTGCGGAGCTCGTGCTGGCGATGATTGATAGCTCCGACCTGGAGGTGGCTGTTGGGCTCGTTAGGAAGACATGAGTCTTTTATCATCACGGACAAGCGTGGAAGGGTGCCGGGAGCTCGCGCCTGTCGTTCTCACCTACCTGCGTGCTTACAGGACAAGCGCGAGGAGACAGGGTTGTTACCAGACCTTTTCGCTTTAGTTGCACGAAATTCAGTCCTCGAGATTCTGCATTTTCCTGCAGCCTTCATCTGGCAGGGGCGGTGGGTGTGGGCAGACCTCTGGGTCTGTGCTGGATCCGAGCGCTCTCTTCAAATCAAGGGGATTTAATTATGTCTAAGTCTGACAAAAGGGGGGAAAAAATACAACAGACGGAAAAGCCGTGACCTCTCGTACCCTTCTGCCTTTGCAGCTGAGAATGGAAAGTGATAGCCTTGCATTAAGAACTAATCTGAAACCATGAATATATGTATTAAATTAGCTTACAGGTTTCTTAGCGGGCGGCAGATACGCAGAGGGGAAGCTGGTTTGACATTCAGAGCTGTCCGCCCACTACCAGCAGTTTTAATAAGTTACAAGGCTCCAGCAGAAAATGTTCAAATGAAGGTGAAATTTTGTGCTTTTCCAAACAATGAGGAAGCGAATTACCCAGATTCCTGTGATGTTTAAAAAGTTTAATGGAGGAGCAGGAGCTTGCGGTGTTCTCCCATTCATATGGTATTATCAAAGGAACAAACCAAATCACTCTGCTCTTAATGATTAAAAGAAAATCTTGCAATGCGGTGCTAGAAAGAGGATGCAGTAATGGCTTTGCACCTGGGAACAAACCGGAATCGCAACAGCAATAAAGCTTGATTGTAGTAGTGAAACTTGATTGGATTTGCCACCGTGGGGTCCTTTCGGAGGCAAAAAACCAAAAAGTTGAAAACATGCAGCTACAAAACAGAAAAACACATTAAGTGAGGCTGTAATATGTTCTGATGTAAATTCCATGCGGTGTTTGAAAGTGAATTAACCGAAAACCCTCTAAGTCTGGGAATAAAATCCAAGAGATGTCAGGCTGTCCTGAGGGAAACCAACGTGACGGTGAAAAAAGAAAGGATGGATCTCGGGGAGTCTCTGGCTGCAACACGCAGCAGGAGGGACCGGCCAACAGTATTTTATATCAGATCTAATTTAGTGCCGTGAGTTGTATGGCTGGGAGTTTCTGCACCGGTTCTCTGTTGTTCTTACTGTTCCTGTGGCCGTTGTGCTGTCCCGCTCTGGGTGTAAGGCAACTGCAGTGGGAGCTCCAGGGCCAGAAAAAGGGGGGAACAGGAATAAGTCTGCTTCGTGGCTCGCTGCTGGGTGCTCACATGGATGCTCCAGTGAAAATCAAAGCCCTAATTCCCAGGGAACAGTTCTGCGTTTTGCATGAAAATCACTGTGTAAAGCGCATTCGGAAGTCCACCCTTTGCTCCCATCCTTGTCAGAGAAAAGCTGTGATTTACTTATTGGTTGTCAAATATATGACTGCAGTGCAGAAGCCCAGGAGTGTTTCAGGTGTTGAATCAGAGTTTTATAATAGCATCTGTATCAGGGCTGCAGTTCAGGGCCAAACCCAAGGCTTCAGACACGTCTTTCCTCCACGTTTTCTATTGCTTGGTGTAGTTCTGAATCACGTCTGGTGTGCTGACGCTAATAATTTGATTATAAGAAACGTAAATGTTAAAGTCAGCATTTGAGTTGCAAGGCTTACTCCCGGAGGCTCAAAATTAGGTGATCCAAACCTAAGGAGTCCCTCTGTAAATCTGGGCCTTCTCCTCTTTCTGCCCCAGAACCACGGCAGGGTGGTTGTTAGTTTGGAGTGGGAATGACTTTTTGAAAGAAAACAAGTGTTGTTTTTCCTTGTGGAACAGAGGTTGCTTTTGTTTTTCTTTGCAGAAAACTTAAAATATTCAGTGAATCCAGAAGTCATCTTTTCAATTGAATATGCCTCTTTGTTACTGCCCTCCCAGAAATCTTCTGGGGATGCTCTCAGAAGCCTAGTGAGCTAGAAAGTCTGTATTGATTCTCATGAAATTGATATTTTTGGGAACCTTTACTTCCAAAAAGATGAAATAGGGAAAAAAATAATCTTTTGTCTTGGTATTGATTTGGAGCTGGATGTGTTTCAAACTCTCTCTGTTATTTTCCCGTGGATAGGGAGTTCCCTTTTCTTGTCTGTCCTAGACAATGAGATTTTCCATAGCTTTTAGGTTTGCTGGGAGAGGCACTGAGGGCTTTGAAATGCTCAGATATTAAAGCGGCAAGGTCTTAGAAACTTCAGAAGAATGGACTTTATATGGATGCACAGGGCAGTAGCTATTCTCTAGCTACTAAAAAAGAAAAGCAACTAACTTGGTGATAAATGTCTGTACTTGAAATAAATATTCACATATTCAGCTCATATGATTCCGTGAGTAGGTTTTCTGAATGTCGTTCATTCATTTGAGTTCTTGAACCTGCTTAAATTTTGTGATATGTGGACATCCCTTCAAATCACACAGCAGTTAGTCTACCAAAATAGCTGAAATTTTATCTGTCTCTAATAATAAACTGTATCAAACTAGATGAATTTGAAAATGCTGTAACACCCCTCTTCCCCCATGCCAGTCTCCTCTTCCTACACCAAAACGTGCAGTTTGATTTATATTCTTTTTTAAGCTTTGAGGAAAATTCTTCCTGGAACACAATACTCTTTGGTACGCATCCTGTGAGACAGTACCTTATATTTAATTACAGGATAAGGTGTCATTACATAGTGGAATGCCTACAACTTTAAGACTATAAATAGTTTTGTGTAATACGGCTGCAGAATTCGTAAACTTTTGGCAAGGTTTGACTTTCTGTTAGTGGGGGAGGAATTCACTTTGTTGCTTTGGTGTTCCGGTAGTTTCTCAGAAACAGCCACGGAGATGCCACAGGCTGCTGCCCAGGACTCCCCCGTGGGTCGGTGGCATTAGCTGAGTCCCGCAGGATCTCGTGCCCGGCCCAGAGGCTGATCTCGGATTCCTCCCCCTGAGATGAGCAAATGGAGGCTGCGGGTGAATCTCTACACGCCACACACTGTCCCCAAGACTCAGGAAGGATGGGCAGCCGTGCCCAAAAAACAGTGCCCTGGGGCATGAGAAACTAAACCTCCTGCAGTGACAAAATACCAAAGCCAAGAACAGACCCCAGATCCTTGATTTGATATTTTATTGCTCTCTTTGTCCTTTGTCCCTGAATTAAGAGTTGCACCAGGTAATTTAGGAAAGGTGGCCATGCCCCGTTGAGTTCAGAGTTGCTAAGTGGCTATGGACCTGCCTTGAGCATGCTGTTAGAGAGAGAACGGTGCGTACATATAAAAAAGTAATTCCAATTCCTAAATTCTGATCCTCAGCCCTGAAGACCCAGCTACTTTAAAACTTGACTTACAAACTCAATTATCTCTTAAATGAAAATCGCCCATGTTCGAATGTTGAGTGCTGCTTCCTTACCCAGAAAATTAAATTTTTCTTTACATTATGATGACTCTTATGCTTTAAAGACAATACAATACTTAAAATTCCACGTGTGACTGAAACATTTTTGAGGATAAATAGAAAACTTAGAAAAAACATTAGCATGTTTTGTTTACCATTTTAATTTATTTGTTATTCCGTGTGCAGGTTTGTTTTTTTTTAAAAAACCTTTGCAGTAAGGAAGGAATTTGTTCTGCTTCTCTAAAGAGGGATCTTTATTGTGTTTTTTCCCCGTAGCACTTGTTTATGTGGCAGAGAGAACAACGGCGAATGCGCGAGAAAGAGAAATGACTTTCCTTTTGAGATAGATTGGAATAGCGAAGGCATTTTTTACCTGAAGTGTCTATTTTGTAGGATGTTTACTAACAGCAATAGCTGTTTTGCAGAGCTCTCCAGAGATCTAGACATCCATAGCACTGGCAGCAAGCAGCGTTTTTCATGGTGATATCTTTGTATCTGCTGGGAGAGCAGAAAAAGATGAGATGCAAGCAGTTGAAGAGGGTAGGAGAGCAGTTGGGAGATGCTGTTGCTGCTCGAGATCTGCTCCCAGGCTGAAGACGGAGCAACGCTGGTGCTCATTGGGCAGTTGTGGTATGGAGATGAACGGGCATGGAAAATTCACTAGAATTTCCCTCTGAAGACTGGCCTCTAATCGAGATTTATTGGGATAGGGAAGATTGCATAAATACGGCCTATAAATCTTCAGAGGATTCTGGCCGAAGAGTTTCACTGAGGATTTTTCGCAGGTTGTTTTATCTGTTCGTTCACATACCTGGGAGCTGGGATGGGCACAAAAAAAAATATAGAGGACTTTCAAAAAAATAAAAGCAGGGAGTGGCTTGAAAAGTAGCAATTTGTTTATTAGTAATAAACCCATGACTTGCTGCTTCTCGTTTTGATGGGTTTTCAGTCCCAGGACAGTTAAAAGGTACAATGTACAAACGTCTCCAACAACAGACCCGACAAGTCACCAAAAAGTTTCTTCTCCATAATAGAAAAGCAACTTGAACAGTGCTGAGAAACTGCCCTACACAAGCCATAGTCTTTGTGCAAGGATTGACTTCCCGTGGATTAAGGTTCAGGCACTGAAGTCATTTGTTGCTGTGGCTTTTGGTGGGGAAATTTGATCTTGCGAAGTTTGGCTCCACTTGAGTGTTTTATTTTCATAGTAGTGACCTGTATTTTCTTCCTACACTTTGGCATTTCTTCTCCATTCCAGGTACTTCTGTTAATGCAGCTGTTTCTCCTCAACAGCCTTTGGTTGTGGCCAAAAATATTTGGTTTTTTTTTCTAGAAGCACAACAAGCGTGGCCGCCTACTTTTTTGTGCAGGACTTGCTCCTCATTTTTTGTGATCTGGTTATTCAGGAGGATTTGTTTTGTGGCCGGGATAGACAGACGCTCCAAGTGATGCTGAGTTTGTGAGCTATTTTCCACCACCTCAGGGTCGCCTCACGTATTGCAAACAGCGTGCGCTCACCTGTAGAGTTGCTGCTGCTTCCTGGGGGCGGGGGGGGGGCGGGATTTGGGCTTTGGCAGGGAGTAACAAATGACAAAAGCTGAACAGCAGACCTTAGACACATTTCCTTTTCACTGTATACCAAGACTTAGTGAGAACGGAAAATGATAAGCAAATAAAATCTTATTTGGAAGATCTTATTTATGGAAATGTCATTTATGGAAATCTTATTTATACCTGTGTGACTATCCTTATTTGCTTTCTCTTAACATTTTTCACTGTAAGAACAGTACTAGTGAGTTATCTCTTTAACATAGCATTTAAAAGCTGATGAAAACCGGGACCGTGTGAGTGCAGCCTGAACTCTGTTATATGTCTTCAGCAGGAAGCCATCTCCCTGCGTGAGGCTGGTGCTGGTGTCCCCCGGGCAGCAGGGGCAGAGGGAAGGGCCATGGCTTCCTTCCCTAGCCTGTGACGTGGTGGGGGACATGCTGCACCCCCGGCAAAGGTGGTGACACCCATGGGGTAACCCTCTGTCCTCAGCCTCTCTGCTGCCTCCATCTACTGCTGTGCCTTCAAAGCATGAGTGGGGAGACATGTTGCTGCTGATTGCTTTTTCTCAATTAAGTAGTGTATTGCAAATAACGGAGATTGTATTTTGATCTACTCCGCGGTTTGCTTGGTCATAGAATTATCAGCTGGTTTAGAGGATTTTTTAATATATTTTAATATTTGGTGATTGGAGGCTTGGAGCCCCTCTCCTACGAAGACAGGCTGAGGGAGTTGGGGGGGTTCAGCCTGGAGAAGAGAAGGCTCCGGGGAGACCTCCCAGCCCCTTCCAGTCCCTCAAGGGGCTCCAGGAAAGCTGGGGAGGGACTCTGGATCAGGGAGGGGAGCCATGGGACGAGGGGGATCAGTTTTACACTGGAAGAGGGGAGATTGAGATGAGATGTGAGGCAGAAATCCTTTGCTGTGAGGGTGGTGAGCCCCTGGCCCAGGTTGCCCCGAGAAGCTGTGGCTGCCCCATCCCTGGAGGGGTTCAAGGGCAGGCTGGACGGGGCTTGGAGCAACCTGGGCTGGTGGGAGGTGTCCCTGCCCAGGGCAGGGGGTGGCGCTGGGTGGGCTTTGAGGTCCCTTCCCACCCAAACCATTCTGTGATTAATTAAAAGTAATATTTAACACTTTTCAGCAGACAGAAATGCTGTATTATTCAAGATTTCATTTTGCCTTCTGAACTAGCGAGTGCTCGTGTATAAATAATGCATTTTAAGTATTGTTGAATCCAGTCACTTCCCAGTTTGTATTTATCCCACAGTGAGCAAGAAGGGTGGGGGGAAGCAGAAGGGCAGCTGTGGCCTGTTACCGGGTGACATGCCTTTTCCTTGCTATACATTAGATTTTCCCAGTCGTGGTCCCCAAGCTGTTAAAGTACCCCGAGGAGCAGAGCCTGGCTGGGGATCACTTCAGTGAGCAGCGAGTTTTGGCTCTCAGCAATGGCCGGTGCCGAGCGAGGTGCCTGTGGGCACCAGAGCATCCCAGGGGCTGGCGCCAGGGCATGGGCTTGGAGAGAAGAAGGCGCATGATGCCTCTTCGTCCTTCCCAGAAACACGTCATGGCTTTTAGGAAAAGGGCTGGGAGGGACCAAAAGGCTTCACTTTGCGAAATGCAGTCACATTTCCATTTTTGTGCTTGCTGGGAAAGCTAAGTTAGCAGTCAAAATCTTTGTGAGGAGTTGGTGTGGCTGGGGGTGATTAAAGCATTAGGTCTGCTGCTTGGGCTTCTCTCTGGCGAGGCTCTCCAGTCCATGGGTAACTTTTAGTAGCATTTACATATCGGCGTAGTCTTGGGTTTCCCTTGTACGTGCTGTCTAATGCCGTGGATCTGTGTTCTCTCCCAAGGAAGCCCTGCAGGTTTTCTGCAGGAGTGGTCAGCAGCAGGACAGCTTGTTGTAATTCCTTCCGCCAGCTTGAAGAGGGAGACATCTCCCATTGCGATGCCAGGGTCACTGGGAGATCGCTTGAGATCGCCTTTAAAAATTAAAGCCCGCCTTTGAAATCTTCTCACCTGTTTGTAAGACTGAGAGAAAACTGCCCTTGTGTGCTGAAATAGACCTTACCACTGTTCCAAGTAACAGAAAGAAAAACAGGGTCTTTAAATACCTTTTTACCAGATATACGAAGTATGTCAGTAAATTCAATATGTTGTATGTAAATATAATAGGTATGGTGGCAGAACAAGGGAGAGAAGAGTTTCCAGATGCTCAGTGGTTCAGCTTGAAAACATCCTGGATGGAAAAAAATTATTTTTCCCCAGGAAATGATCAACAGTCCTCCTATGCTTTCCATATGGAGAATCATAGAAAAATAGAATGTGCTGGATTGTAAGGGACCTTTAAAGGTCACCTAGTCCGAGAATATATACCTTCCTTGAAGTTACCTCTCATGAAGGATGCACAGAGTTTGGGGTTGGACCTATATCCACCTCTGATTTCTGAGATGAAGTGGGGTAAGAGAAAGGACGGGCAGTAATGACGCTGGATGTACTCCACTTCTGCGCAGTCTCAGCCACAGGAATTTTTTATGCTTTTCTGAGGCCTGTGTTGGCCTCTGGTTTATTTCTGTGTCCGAGACTATGTAGTGATTTTGAGTTATGGTTCTTTATGTGACCAGAGATTTGGTTTAAGCACTTTTCCTCCAGCCTCCCGCTATGTACCTGCCGTGATTTATTGGCCGGGCTCACAGAGGGCTGTTCTGCTGCCGACTCTTGGCTGAGCTCTGGCCGTTTCAGGCCTCTTTGGCAAAGGGCTGAAGGTTTTGCAAATAGATCTGGCCGCCTTCCAGCTTGTTGGCCTCCAGAGCGCTCTCTGCAAGAAGTTGGCTTAACGCTGAAAAACTTGAATTGGAGGGGTGTGGGGGGGTGGGGGGCGGAATAAAAATCCAACCAGAATTGCAGAGGAGACACACTGTGCTTTGTGTTTTGCCAGAAAACCCAGCATAGGCATGAAACGCTGTAAATGAGTTGGTGTTTAGCAGCAAGTTGAGATATTCTTGTGTCACTTACTGCACCCTGGAAACGCCTGCAGCTCTATATAAATTAAACTACTCTGTGGTCTATCAGCTTTGTGGTCTTTTAGAGAATTAGCCTGGAGATGCTGCCCTTTCCAAGGTAATTTCTTCTAGGCCTGGCCGTACGCAGTTAGTCAGCGAGTCTGTGTGTCTGCATGCATGCCTACACACACCCCCCACGCAAACTCACATAAACACTGGTTTTTCCTTTTCTATTCCTGGGCAAATACATCACATGAATGCAGGTGATATATCATGGGATAAATTCCATGGCCACAAACTGCAGAATTTACTTAAGGTACCCAAATGCCTTCAATTCCGACTTGAACGTAGAGATAGAAGGCCCGTGGCTCATTGCTCACACATAGTTTGTGAGCAATTAAAATTGGCTGGTTATCCACTGTCCAGATTTCCTCTGGACTCCCTGGATTTTTATGGCATTCACTGGAACAAGACAAATGTCATGCTGGTGAGCAATATAAACAGAAATATGAGAACCCACCAGAGCCTAAAGCCACCGCCTCTATGAGGAGGAAGACACCCGACATCAGCTGCTGTGCACTGACAGCCCGTGTGTGAACTCTTCCTCCCTGGAGTGCGTGAAACACGTCTTCTCCTCCTGAGACGTCATGGGGGCTGAGGTCATAGAATTGTCTAGGTTGGAAGGGATCTTTCAGATCATTGAGTCCAACCAGCAACCTAACTCTGACAAAACCACCACTACCCCATGTCCCTCAGCCCCACATCTACCTGTCTTCTAAATCCCTCCAGGGATGGTGACTCCACCACTTCCCTGGGCAGCCTGTTCCAATGCTTGATAGCCCTTTCGGTGCAGAATTTTTTCCTAATATCCATCCTAAACCTCCCCTGGCGCAACTTGAGGCCATTTCCTCCTGTCTTGTCACTTGTTGCCTGGGAGAAGAGACCGACCCCACCTCTCTACAGCCTCCTTTCAGGCAGTTGTAGAGAGCGAGAAGGTCTCCCCTCAGCCTCCTTTTCTCTCGATCTTGCCCAGGAAATGCCACTGGCCTGTAGATGTTCGGGAACTCACTCTGGTGTCTGAAGCTGGGCGTCTAGATGAAGAAACGCTTTGGCCTGACATTGGTCATGGAAACGGTAAGAGTAATAGGCGTGGAGAGGGTCAAAAAGTTTGGGCATTTGTTTAACGGAGGTCCAAGCAAACCCTTAAAGCTGCTGACTCTGGACTTCATTTTATATGTGCATAGACATACATACACACACGTGTGCATGCACTGACTAGGCAGAAATGACTTGGGAAAGAGCAGGCTAATTCTCTGAAAATTCTAAGGGGCTGATCAATAGTGGCGCTGCTTTTAATTAAAATTAAAGCTGTGGATGTTTGTGGATGCAAGTAATAATACGAGGCTGCCTAAACCCCACTGATAGAGAGCACAGCATACAGAATAGCACCAAGAAAAAAGGCAACACTGAGAGAAGATGTGTGTCTAGGAAAGAGCGAGAGATAAAACCTACATGTAAGAATAGCAAACTTTGTGGAAAACCATGCAAACCAAAGAGCTGACAGTGGGATAAGTAGATGGGATAAGTACGGGCTGGATTCTGGCACAAAATTCACTGTCAAACATATTTATGCTACTGTTGCTTCAGGGACGAATCCCCGTGGGCCAACACTGAGGCGGCTGGTGTGGGTTTGCTACTGGAGCACTTGGTTGGCCTTTGTGTGTGTGTTGCAGCCGGTGCCGACCTTCGCGCTGCCACAAAAAAAGCTAGTGACAGCCACGCAGAGCCGCGGGGACACGGAAACGTGCCCAGCTCTCGTGTTTGAAGTCTGAGATGATTTTAGAAAACCAAAGTCTTGACCTCTTACAACTTTTTAGTGTCTTAAACAGCACACAATCCTCTAAACTTCGAGTAGGTCTACTGGTCTACAGTGCTAGTATCTTTTGGGGTTTTTTTATAGGAACATGATTAATTTTTCTATTATAAATAAGGATGGTCTACACTGTGGATGTGTCATGCATGTTTTAGGCTGCTAAATTTACTAACTCCAAGATTAATTGTTATATACTAACTTGAAGTGTTTAGATCTTGCTGACATCTTCATTTGGACAGAAAAAATGTCATGCATATAAATTGTATGTCGGCATTTATTTCACAAGGGTAGTTACCTAGCTATTGGTAGCCTGCAGAGCGAAGACTTGTCAAAAATAATCACTTCCAGTTCTCATTTTGTTGAAGTTAAATAGTCTGAACAGGGGAAGACTTGTTCACGCTCTTTAATCCTCGTATTATTGCAGTGTGAAAAGTAAGCATATAAATATGAGGAAACTGAAAATAAATCAATAGGATAACGTATTAGAAAACTGAAAAATGGTTTCTGGAGAAGATGAGATAATCTTCCAATAAAACACCACTTGTTAGCATTGGATTTTTTCTTTTTGCATCGTACAGCTCTTTAGAGAGGTGCCCATTAAAACTGGAAGAACTTTTCTCTCCAGGAAATAACTACTGTAAGAAACTCTAACTTATAAATAAATAAAATTAAATCTCCTGTGAGCGGAAAGTATGGTCTCGGCATTGAGATACACCAAGAGTGTGGAACTTCTCTATTTCTCCAGCTGATCTGTAGGGAGGATCTAAAATGTAGCATAACCAGAAACTCTTAACAAATTTGTGATGGAAGATGTTTGACCTTTATTGGTATTAGTATATTGGTTTATCAAGGTGACCTTGATGAACGGCCCGTGTGATGACCATCAGACCTTTCGTTTTCCGGAACCTTGTCACCACTTCCCATCAATGCCGTGCCTTGCCTTTTCTTTCTTTTCAATTATTTCACTGAAAGTTCATTCTTCTCCCATTTTAAAATCAAACTCTTATTCATTAGACTGTCGTTAACGTTCCTGATAAACAACTCTCACCTGGCAGCAGGGATTCATTCAGAGCTGTGGTTACCAATGCTACACCAAGTGGAAGGTAACTGCAGTACACTTTATATAGAACTAATTTTCCACAGAGATGGAAAATTAATAGCTTAGACTGTCAGAGGTAAAAATAAACCATTTAAATTAAAGATAATTAATATAGTACACATTTGGGCCACCTAATGTCCCATGGGAAAAATTAAATGCTATTATAGCATGCTAATCGTGATCGAGAGCTGGTGACTATGGACTTCCTATAGTAAGCTGAACACTTCAGGCATGGAATAATTGGGAAATAACTTCTTTGTTTCCTGCTCTGGCTGGGAGCAAAATCCCCGCAGCCTGTTGCGCTGTGTGGTGGAGGCTTCAGGTAACACTGAGGAGTTTGTCAATTGGATCCCAGGGAGTAATGACAGGAGATACATCTGTTTTTTCTCGGAATAGGGAATTCCTTTCCATGGACCACCTTTGAACACATGGCACAAGGAACTAGAAACTTGCAGTCGGAAACACCGGTTTTGGTGGGAGTTCTTGAAGAAACTTGAAAGAATGAGATGCCCACGTGGCAGTGAATGTTAATAAACAGATGGTCTCCCGATTGTCTTAGACTCTACAGAATAGATAATAATAACCCTCTCTATAGAGGTGATCTCTTTATAAAAGAGATTATAGAGAGAATCTCTCTATAATCCCTTTTGCATTAAAACCACAGCATTGGTATTTAGCTTGCAATGATCTGGGTGAACCCCAAATGCCTGGGGAAATATGTGAAGTTTCTGGGTCATTTGTCTGGATTACGCAGAGTTTCAGCCTTTTAATAGGACCCTGGAATTTCACGATATGAAAAACTATTTAAAGGTAGTATTGAACTGTGGTTTTTAAACACAAGTCCGGCTTACCCATCTAAATATCAGAGGAGTTTTCTATAGAGCTGCAGGCTCAAATTTCCATTCCTTTTTAGATAAACCGAAAACCTCGCAACTTGTAAATGTTCCTGTTGGGTGCTGAGAACCGCAGGGGCAGGAATGGCCCTTTGTTTCTTTTACATCAGCGCCGCGGGGGTCAGGCATCTCTGATTTCCTCTCCCAGTACCCTGTGAGAGCCGAGCGGCCTTTCTCACCCTGAACATGCAGAGAGATGTCAGTAATAAGGGGTTTTTTTAAGTATTGGAAGTGCTGCTTGGGTTAAGGACCGGGAGATACGCCACCGAAAGAATGGTATAAGAAGGCAGGACAGGAATAGGGAAGGCCTTTGTATCTCCTTGCCTGCTTTTTGGCTGAGAATTTATTTTTGAAATTTCTCTCTTGGTCAATATCTGCCAGCTCATTTCAGATTCCACCTCTTACACCAGAAAGCCTGTACCTTGTCCCTGGGCAATTCTCAGCTGGGGGGCTATATCAAAACGTCTGTGCTTTGAGCTTGGCGTGTATTTCACCAGGTTGCAGAAGTGGGCAGCCGTCTTCTCTACACTGGCTTTCTGGTTTTGTGATGTTTGGTCCCTTTTTTAAAAAAAAAGTTGTCTATTTCAACATTGTTGCTAAACACAATCATCTGCATACAGTATGAAGACAACCTTATCACCAATCCACACCAGACTGCCGCAGACTTTATTTACTTATCGTATACCTGGATTCCAGATCCTACATTAGGAATGTGTCTTAAGTACTCTGCCAACTAGATAAAACATTAACATTTTCCTCTTGGGTACGGTTAAGACAATTGTAGTGCCTTTGTGGCGTAAAAAGTACAAAGGGTTTACATAAATAATAGACAACCTGTCAGACTCTACAAGACTCCTGTGGTTCTTGGGTGTAAAGTCTCCCTCGGAGTACTGCAGAACGTGTTATTCTCCTCCTTCAGCGCCTCCCTCTCTCTGATCTAAGGGAAAATCTCATTTTAAAGCAACCTTCTGTCCAGGTGGGTGAATGTTCACCAAAACTGGGTTTCAGGCACTTCACCCTCTAATTAAGAAGCTGTCAGGCCACCCAGGAGCCTTTCCGGCTGCTCTGTGCCTGAAATGTGGGGGGGAAGGAGCAGGGAAATTAAGACCTTTCTTTCTTCTATTCAGTGAAATTTTTGGCACGCTGTCACAATCTGACACATCCTACAATAAGATTTTCAGTAGCATCCTTGTATCATTCAAATGTCTTTTCAGGTCTAGCTGTCGCTTTTTAAACAAAGATGATTTTTGAGCGGAAAGCGTATTCCTTCACTTTCCTGCCGTTGACGACTCTGAAGGCAGGCTGGAGTAGCAGCGACCTCTTGGTCTGTGCAACACATTGGTTTGGGGTTATCTGTATTTCAGTTTTTTCCTCCTGAATTAGAAATTTCACTGAAATGAACTTGTAACTAGGAAAATGAAGAAAACTTACTGCCTAGGCAGCAGCATCCTCCGCCTTTAAAAATGTGCTGCTGTCAAATTGTTTGAGGCAAAGGGGCAACTTTGTGTATGATATTCATGTTGCAAACTCCGGCTCTGTATCATCACCAGTCATTGCTAGCTCTTCAAAATCTATTGATTTTGCCAAATGCAGCGGCTGCCCAAGCCTCCTGGAGCATTGGTTTTGGTACCTCCCCTGTTACAACTGCACAAACAAATGGAGATTTATTAGGTTTAAACACAAGTGGATTATTTAAAACTAGTTTTGTTGTTGTTCTGGGTTAAAAATGTACATAGAAATATCTCCTTTTCCCTGTGGATCCTAAACCTGGGACAGGGGATATTTTTCCATTTGATTTTTCTGATATTTCTAAGGAGAGAAAAAAGTGTCTGGCTAGAGGTGAAGGCGTTACTTGGTCCTGCAGAAGCAACAGAAGATGTAAACCCATTTAACAGGGCACTTTTAAAATAGAGATGATGAGCATACTCTCATGATGTGTAGTTTGTTATCCCGATTCACCAATGAAGACGGTAATTTAATCCTTTCCGCTGTTTTGCTGCTTTTCCAATACATTAGGTGTCGTTTTGAAACCTCTTTGCCTAACTTCCATCTTTATAATACAGAACAAGGAAAATGGAGGCTATAAATGGGAAAATGTTACTTGCTCTTGTCATCCACATCCTTAAAGATCCAGCCGCTCTGATCAGTTCACAGGCGACTTCCGAGTAGGTTTTACTACAGGGTGGTGCCACCGCAGAGCACGCAGGAGCACCTAAATCAGGGAACGCGTTGTACTCTGTGTCCTGTGCCTCCCCCTCACCACCGTGCAGCGTCCAAGATTTTGCAGTGAACTATCTGCCCACGACCAGAAACGCGATGCTGGCATCTTTCCTCAAGTGGCAGACTTCAGAATTTTTTGAGGGATGAACGCCCAGTTTAATGCCCGAAATAAATTAAAATATAGAAAATATAGAAGAATATTAAACTGTAGAGTTAAATGAATGTGTGATAAACTCTTTGCTCAGTATGATTCGTAACTAAGGTTTCCTAAGCAAAGCTTAGCCGTACGCCTCTAAACTCAGGGAGTGAAAGGGTATTCATAGGGTGAGCTCTGCAAGCGAGGCCAGTTTTCCGAGTGTGAGGAATGAAATGGGCAGGAACAGATGATGGTGAGGTTTAAACTTCCTGACACAGAAGGGAAACTGGGTTCCTCTAACCCTTTAGCGCTTTGAAAGCCTGGTGTTGATTAGCCAAAGATGACAACTAAGGAGAATATCTTGTAGGCGAATCTGTTCACTCCAGTGATGTATTATATATGCATGTATGTATGTGCAAAAACATACAAAACTTATCAGTAGAGAAGACACATAATATCTCGTTATGAAAACGTTTTTATTTCATTAGATACTTTACAATTGAATACACATCCAGAACGTCAAGTTATTTTTTTCCTGTCATTTTAGATGCAAAATTGAAACAGTTCCATTAGGAAAATGCAGTCTATTTATTTGAACAAGCATCTGAATGTATCAATGAACTTGCAGCCCTGCAGCATGCCTACACTTCTGACCCCCACAAAGCGCCAGCAGAGCAGTTATTTATGTTAAGAGGTAAACCTGCACTGGTCCATCATCTCCTTAAACAAAAGAAAGTAAATTCCTCAGTCTTAAGGCTTTAAATTTTAGATTTTCACAAGCCTGGCACTGCATGGATTACCCGTTTCAGGAGTGCTAATACTGGAATAACTTCTGAGATTACATATACCCTGTGGCAGCCAAGGCTCCCCATTGACCGCTGCGATACCAGGAGCCGCGAGCAGCATTCAGGCTCACATAAGCGCCAAACTGTCGTGCAGCTCATTTATAGATTTAACCTAGACTGTTGTACCTCTGTTATTTCCATACTTTTCTGTATAGGTAATATTCATATTTTAACATCAAGTATTTAATCCGGAGGACAATGCCTTTTTCTTGGAGGTAGTTACGTATCCGTCACCTCTTCGTGTACCTGAAGGTGGTGGTGCTAACCCTGAATTAGAGCTTGTATCACACTCTCACCGTTTTTCTCCTGGTGAGATTTCTTACCCTCGTGATATGTTTGTGGGGAGCATCGCCATCTCCTCTCGGCATGAGCTTTCCCTTCCCTGATCGCCCCCATAGACTCCTCTGGGTCTCTTCCACTTTCATTCCTCTTTCTTGAGGAAGGCTGACCAGAACTGAGCTCTGAATACATCTTTACAGTACATTTCAATCACTGTGAGATCTTTTGCCTTTTCCTTCTCTCCCACTTGGTGAGTGTCTTTCCCATGCTTCATTCCCATTAATGATTCCTTTTTTGACCCACAATTTATACCTTCTTACTGTTACTGATACTTCAGACCAGGGATCTGTGCAGTATTTGAGCCAGGTTTAGATTATCTTTAATCTCAGCTCAGTCTGCATCATTAGTGATCCTGCCTCACTTCGGTTTTTTTAATGACTAAAGGCCTATTTGCTATAAGCTGAGAAGAAGCTCTTCTCCTTAGCAGAAAATATAACAGCCTTTTTATCGTAGGGAAAGGGAAGGGATAGCAGCAATGTGGTTTTGGCAGGGTTTTCATCCCTCGCTTTCTGCATTAGCAGGGAAGCATCAGACCTACCCCCCACCAACTACGACAAGGGAACGACGGAGACGTTTCACTGACCTGATGGACTGTATAATATCTGGTTACACCTTTGCAAAGTGGAGGCAATTCACCTTTGGGACTCTTATTTTCCCAGGTGTGAATGTCTCCAAAGTAGACGACAGTGGGGAATTGCATTCACTATTTGTAGCAACTAACACTTTAAACCCACTTTACTGCTAAAATCATTCTCTCCCCTTTTATTTCTGTCAGGGAGACTACCCTGTAAATGGTGCCCTTTTTTTTATTATTTTCTTTGACTGTCACTTCATGTCCCTTCTTTATTTGTCCAAATAAATACTTCATTATCTTGAAGTAATTCCAGTCTCTAAAAAGAGAGATCTTCCTTTCATCTGCTCTTCAGCGAAACACAAAGATGTGTTCCCTATTGCCGGAACCTCTCCTCGCTAAGGAGAATAAAATGAGAACTCTCACAGACACTCAGAAGTAATAAAGAGCATCCGAGACATTTGCTAGGTAAATTGTAATGCATTTATATCCGTCCAGCTGAAATTGTCACCATCGCTTTGATAATAAGAAATGCGTTCTGGCCTCACTTTATCTAGCCGAAGTGCTGTATCTTTGGATGCATTTCAATAGCTTTGCATTTGCGTCCTAGGAGCATCGGCTTTTTTTTAATATGGCAGATAAAATCGTTGAGAAGAACTTTCTTACTTTTTGTTTATGTCAGGCTTTGTCATAACGTGAAATTATATTGCTAAGGTATTTCTATCCTACAGATGTTAACTTTGCAGGGATAATGTTACGTGGACACTGGGGCTGGTAACTGCAAGGCCAGTGGTGTTGGCACTAAGCCAGGAAAAAGGCTCCTTTTAGAATAGGAGTAGCTGAAAAATGTTTTCTCCCCCCTGTTTGTTTCCACTGCACAACTCCCCAGTAAAAACTGAAATCACTTGCTAGGTATTTTTAAAGGAAATAAAAGGATAACTTTTTTCATGTCCTTTTTGACTAAACATTTTCTGAAACTCAGTAGATGGGGAGGGTTTCCATTTCTTCTGGTTTTTTCCTTCACCAGTTTCTTAATACAAAAATCCAGTTATTGATTAATATTTCTTGCAATGTCCACAGTCCTGGAATAAAGTGATGCCCTTTATGAGACAATAAATTTAAATATGGAGACATATTTAAATGATACACGTGGGGTTTTAATCTACCTTTAATTGGAACAAGTCCATTGCAGGTAAAGTCTGACTCAATTTTGCATGATATGATCTTATAAGAAAGTTTTCTTGAAAAACATTATTACAGAAAATTGTATGCTAATGGCTTTCATCATACTGCCGGAAAGTGTGGGGATACAAGTACATTACTAGAGAAATGTTTGATTTCTTATTTCCATGGCCATTTTGGCTGTTATCTTTTCTACAGTAAAGGTTGCATTAGTGTTAAGTGTAATTGCTCTTTTATTTTTACTTTTTACTGGCTGAGATGGTTACATGTTTTTTCCCCCAAAATTAATGGTGGAGATGCTTATGTATTTCTATTTTTTATCTGCTGCTTTTCTGTCATTTATTATCCCTGAAAAAATAATTTAATAATTCATAGAAGGGCAGTACAGCATTTTAATGAAACTTCAAAGGCCTCTTAAAATCATACTATGTTGGTGGAATATATTACATGTTTTCAGAGCTTGCTATGTATTTGACATAGATTAGCCTTAAACTTCTCAACGTTCAGGGCTCTCAAGAAGCTAAAAATTCTGCAGTTCCCCCAGTTCTCTGCTCTGCGATGTGGAATGGTTTTACTGAAACTCTCACTTTTTTTTTGGTCTTCAAATAGGAAGTTGTGTTATTTGGAGTCCCGTTTGTTACTGTGTGCCTCACCGGGGGGCTGCTGTAAATTTCTCGAGATTTATTTTACAAACCAGTTTCTGTTGCAGTATTTGTCCCAATCCTTTTTGGGCCATTCAGTGTTGCACTTGGTTTATGTATATTTAAAAAAAAAAAAAAAAGTAAAAATGCTGGCGTTTACATACTGATGCAAGTGAAATTTTGGAGCCAGCCGGCAGTCTCTGAAAATTGGGTAAGGGCTGCTGCTCAGCCACTTTACTTACATCTCTCTCATGGCAGCAAAAATCCGAACCGCAGTTATCCTTGTGGTCTGCAGTGAAGTTTTTCAGCTTCCACACAGTGGAAGCTGTGATCGCACAGAGAGATCCAGCGGTCGGTGGACGGTTGCTGTGGTTTGTTGAGAAGGACCAGTAAAACACTCGGCGCTTCTGGCTGGGCTGGTATCGAGTGGCGCGTGTACCACGGGGAATGGAAAGCTGAGAGTGCAGGTTACACATATGCAATGAGCAGCAAACGGACGTCACTTCTGCATTGCCCCTGATCTTGAAGACAGCTTGTCCATCTCCTGCAGATGTCTGGAAAGCTGCGCAAATGTAGTAAGAACAGTTCACTGCTTTTAGGGTAACCATAGGGTTATATATGTGTGTGTATATATATATACACATATATATATACACACACATATATATACACACATATATAAATACAATAAATAAAATTATACCGAATCATAGAATTGCTTAGGTTGACCTTTAAGATCATTTATTTATATATCTTTATTACCACAAAACAACTTTTCTAGAAAGATAGTTTCAACAACCGATTTCAAGATCGCTAACTTGGAGGTCACCTATTGCCAGGGATTTGTAGAATCACTTTATGCCCTGCTCCCTCTAATTTTCCATATGATTTTGCAGCTGACTGCCTGGTCCTCTCCATCTCTACTTATACTTTCCGTAAATGTTGCAATTAAAACGTGAACAGGTATGAGTTAAATCATCAGGAAAGTCATTACAGGTCTTTAGCAAGAGGCCAGGATAAAAAAGCTTACATTGCTGAGCTCATGAAGGGGAAAAGACCTTGATCTTATTTGTCCCTGTGGTTTTAGGTGAGGGCCAGGAGTCGCCTGCAATCTCTGTCTGTGTGGAATAGGGAATGAAGGCTTTGTATCTTGCTTCTGCCAAATTTCTACTCTGCTCAAGTGGGTGGCACGCGGGCCAGATCAGCATGGCTTTCCCTCTGACCCACACCTCCAGAAAGCAACATGGCACAGCTGGACACGCAGTTTTCTCATTGATCCACTCCGCTTTTAAGCCTGCCGAGTCACTGAGCCTACAAGAAATCCGTGCTGCCATTTTACCGTGTGAACAGATGTATTCTGCATCCTACAAAACTGATTTCTGCCAAATGCTGTGTTCTCGGGTCTCATTGACTTGAATCAGGCGCTAAGGGCAGAAGTAATGATTTAGAAATCATTTAGTAAATCCGAGATGTAATTTTTACAGTCTGTTAGGTGTTTCTACCATCCTGACTCTGTTGGAATGGAGAGGGATACAGTTCTTGCTTGTATTAAGTGTGAAAAGTTTATGTGAATTGCGACAGTTTTCTGAATCTGAAAAGCTAATAGGGAATTATACCCTAGGCACAAAGTATCAAAATCAGGGAAATTAAGTGTTGAGAGATAAGGCAGAGGGCTGGGAGCAATTACTTGCATTTATTATTTCAGATGCGTTCTCTTGGCCTTTATTTAGAGGAGGGGTAGGAAAAGTTTTGTAACAGGTTGCTGTTAATTTATGGCTGTGTATCAGCTGTGAAAAAGGACGCCATGGCAGGAAGAGAGACTTCATATGGAGACTAAAAATTAATCTGGAGGAACAAAGGGTAAATTGAGTGACGCAGATATGAAATCGGGGATGTAAAATTCAGGACGGTACAACCCCAAGGGGACAAGTATGAGGCACTTCTCAGGATGACTTTCTTGCTCGTGGATATTCTACCTGCGTATGGGTATTCTGCTTCCACCTTCCCTTCTCCCTCAGAACCACCCCCCGGTGATGAGACAGTTCCCACACTCCAGCAGAACGAGCACAGGGAATGTGCTGGGTACGTAGATGCTGCTGTAATACTGTAATACACGCCTAATGTGGACACTGGGGTACAAAGCCACTGCTCCTCTGGCTGACAAGAAATAGTGGAATGGGAGCAACAATCCAGGTAAAAAGACAGCTTAACATAGGATGGGGCAGTCTGCTGTCCTCATTTTTTTCACTAACAGGAGAAAATATTAAATGGAAGTCACAGTAAGAGGAGAAACGGGGTTAAACTGCACTGCTGCTGAAGTACAAAGGCATGCTGGCAAAAATATTAAATGTAAGATGGTCTGATAGGGGCTTGCTCTTTAAAATCATAGGATCATAGAATGCTTTGGGTTAGAAGGGACCTTAAAGACCATCTAGTTCTAACCCCTCCGCCATGGGCAGGGACACCTCCCACTAGACCAAAATGGGCATCCTCTAACATGGATGCCCATTTTAAGATGGAAATGCACCGGAGAGAATCCTGAGAAGGCACATAATCCCAGCCTCGCAAACTGTCGTTGTGCTCTTCAGAAATACCAAACCCTTAAAGCAAAGTAAAAGTAAACTAATAGTAAAGCATGTGGGAATCTGATTCTACAAATCTGAGGAAACATTCATGGCCAGGGATGCTTCTACCTCTGCTTGAGCCACTGCCCAACACTATTTTCAACACTTCCTCCCTGCTTTTGGCATAGGCTTGCTCCTCAGCCTCTCCTTCCCACCGAAAGTTATTTTCAGTCAGTTATTTCAGCCCAGCATTTTAAATGCAGCATTTCTTGATGTGGGACTGTTGGGTGCTTCTCGCCTCCTCTCTCCCGTCCCAGTCAGCTGGCTGGAGGTCACCTGCATTTGGCAGATGGGTCCTTGCTGCTCCTGTCAGTGGTTGTTGAAACACGTTTGCAGCTACTTGAAGACCCGGCAGCTTTCATGCTCCAGAAGCGGTCAGGAGACTGGTGTTTCCTTTCTCCATTCGTTCTTTGATTCGTTGTGTTTTGTGCCCTCAAAATGCACTGAGCAAAGTATCGCCGTCTGCTTCAGTATGTCAGCTCGCTGCTGCTTCTAGATGTACATCCCCAGTCCTACATTACTTTGTGCCATGTTTCCTTTTTCTTGACATCTGCCAAAGGTATCTTTCGGTTACACATGACACGTGGGGGTAATTTTCTTCCGTTTGCTAAGACCTGCCTTGCATAACTGTGATTCTGTTTATTTTTCTGGCAGTATTTTTGATGTGGACTGAGTGGGGGCATTTACTATGTGCAGTAGCATTGGATAGCATGTCAGAAAGGACTGCTTATTTGCCCTGATAAATATGCATGAGTTTTGGTAGACCAATAAAGTACTGGTGATAGTCGGCTTATTTTTTGGCATAGATGGATAGCAGTGTTTGCTCTAGCACAGCTCCAGAGGGTGCTGGCCACACTCATGATGCACCAGGGGAGGTTTAGGATGGATATTAGGAAAAATTTCTTCACAGAAAGGATTATCAAGCATTGGAACGGGCTGCCCAGGGAAGTGGTGGAGTCACCATCCCTGGAGGTATTTAAAAGACAGGTAGATGTGGTGCTGAGGGACATGGGTTAGTGGTGGTTTTGGCAGTGTTAGGTTGATGGTTGGACTCGTTGATCTGAAAGGTCCCTTCCAACCTGGATGATTCTATGATTGTAGCTGTGGAAGGAGTTTACAGTGATGGCACCCTTAGCAGCTCACGTGTAATGATTGTTCTCTTGGGTTTTTGTGTGGGTTTTTTTTTTTTTTTGTGAACAACTGATATTATACGCTGCTTGACTCCATCAGAGAGTTTTTTTGCTCAACGCACAGAACAGCCTTTTTTACTTTTTTATTAGTTGTGTGTCTGTCGCCCCTGCAGCCCTCAGTACGGTGTGTTCCCTGCCCTCTACACAGCTACGTGCTGTGTTCTCTCTGCCATTCACAGTGCCGAGTTTAAGTGTACAGCTGCAAATCTGTCAAGCTCCCTTTAGCTGTCTGTCTGTTTTGGCTGCACTCACACAGGACATCAACACTACACGTGTGGGCAGAGCTGGGCAGCGCAGAGAAAACAGCCCAAAAGGCAACGCTGAAGAAACAAAACCTCACAAGAGCTCTTGTATCAGCTACAGCAGCTTACACCCATGAATTGTATATTGGACAGCTGCAAATTTACCACCGTGGGGATGAGGAGGAGGGCTAAGAGGACTCCCCTCCATCATCAGCAGTCCTTATGGTGCATGCCTTACAGCACATTGCAGCGGGGACAGGCTGCGGCCCCGCACAGGGCCAGGGATGCTGCTGCCAAAAGCGAGAGGTAAGTTCCCACCTGGGAGCTGCTTCGTGGCACTGAGCAGGTAGAAATGCTCCTGTCCCGAGACAAAGCGAAGATAGCTTACCCCACTTCCACCGAAGGGCTGAAATTAAGTCAGAATTACCCTTCATAGCTCTGCGGTAAAAATATGCACCCAAATGGCTACTAAGTGGCTATATATTACCTGCTCCTTTATACTCAAAGTTAGCTGTTTGTGTATTCTTACCCTGTATCCCTCCTACTGCGGACACAGGTGCCATAGGGAAGCTCACAACACCTTCTGCTATGCTGAAAACTACTCAATAACAGATAATTCCTCCTCTTTGCTACTCCCTAATACACTACTCTGGGATAACTCTTGAATTTTAAGTGCCTGGATGGAAAAAAATGCTTGCCTTGGATTCTGGTAAATGTAAGAGAAGAAATAATACTTCTCCTGAAGCTAGTCCCCAGTGTTTGCGTCACTGAACCCAGCTCTTTTGGATTAGTTCATTAAGTTTGCTTTACTAGAGCATCCATGTGGGAGATCATCCGGGTAAGAAAAGGAAATCCAGAGCTGCAGGGCTGCTTGGAGATGCTGGAGACAAGCAACGTTTTCATGTCTCCCTCTTGACGCCCCTGCAAAGAATGATCCTTCCCACCCGTTTCCTAACACTTCAGTTTAGAAACTTTCTAATCAAATCATGGCTGGAAAAGCCATGGGAGAAGGAGCAGATGCCGGTGTAGCGTGCAGCGGTGATACAGGATGGGAGATGTGCTGGCCCAGACCCCTGACAAGAGACAAGCCCGAGGAGAAACGCCCAGCTACTGCTTCTCCTCCTGCCCTCCTGTCACACACAAGCCCTGCTGAACAGAGAGGGGCTTCCAGCTCGAGGACCAGTGCCAAACCCAGCTCTGGCAGGTGTCATTATGAAACATCTGAAGAAGGGTTATGGCTACCAACAGAGTAAGGAAACGGTGAGTTCAGATTTAACAGGCAATTAAACACTCGATTGTGCACGCTAGTGAATGGAGAGATGTCCCTAGGAGTAATTTACAGAGCAGAAGGCAGCTGGAAGTAAGCAGGGGTGTCTGGGCGCTCCCTAGGAAGCAGTGGTTTTGTTTGTCGCTCAGGCTTTGCTGCTGCACAGAGAGAGAGGGAGGAAGATGTGCCTTCGCAGCCGTCCTGCTGCCGACTGCCGGCTCCTGCATCCGTGGCATTCTGGCAGCAGTGCTGCTTATCCTGGCCGCCTGTGCCTGCTGCCGAGACAGGATTTGCAATTTAGCATTTACTTCCAGCCCCAAACCATCTGCTGGCCTTGCAATAACCAAATTTCTTAATCCTACAAGGGTTTGTTGGCCCGCAGTTTATTTAATCCCATTGCAGAATGCATTTCTGTTCTCCATTTAGCTCTATTTCTGGCAACCTTACGGTGGCTCCTAAGTGACTTTAAAGAAGCCAAAGCTGTTTAGCATGGTTGACCTGTTCAGCACTGAGCACCACAAGATTGCTAAAATATGTTATCGTGCACCAAGTGTTTCATGTTTATGTATGCACCAAAATGAATTTGCAGGCATTGTTCTGGCACTGCTAACGACGTGCCACCGTGAATGCAAACGGAAGGTGAAGGGGACAAGGCTGCCTGCTACCAAACACACTGGAGGAGTCATGTTGATCAAGCGTTGAGAAAAAGGCTGTTGGACAAGTACAGAATCTTAGACGTTTGCAGTATTGTCAGTGAGTATATATCTTTACCGTTAAGTTGTTTCTTTGTTTCAGGTTAACACAATTTTGCTCACCTGAAGGAAATTACAAAGTTTTTTATGCCTCCTACTATTCCGTAACTGGGAGTAAATACTCAAGCTGGTGGCAATGGATTTGCTGTGAAATAACCATTAACTTTAACAGGGAATGTGGGCTGTTTCTTTTTTACATCTTCCATGTAAAAATCTGAAAATGTACCGTAAATAAAAATTATGGAAGAATCTCAATAATTTCTCACCCCTACAAGAAAAAAAAAAGGAAAAATGGGCACTTTGAGTGTATCTAAAATGTTTCTTTTTGCAATTTTTTGTTTACATCAGAAATGGGAATCCATTTGCTAATGTATTTTCTGTGCATTTTTAACTATTGAATAATCCCGCTGGGAGAAAGAAGGACAAATATCTACATAAAATATGCATGCACATGTGCACACATCGCTAATATGATCAGCAGATTTCTTCATAATGTGCGCTCGCACATGTTGCATCATCTGTAGCATTTTTCTTGGGGAAAGTGGGAAGCTGAAATGATAACCTTTTCCTTTTCTGCTTTGGGATTTTACATCTTATAAGCTCATTATTCTTGGAGAAAAATTGCTGAAGGACTGACATGCAGAACCTTTTATAATATGAATATTTAATAGTTAAAGGTTAAAAGTGTGCAAGGTACACATGAAAAGGCGATTGACAAAAATGTTCTTCATTGGGTTACACACAGGTTGTAACCTTGAGTAGCTCGAAAACAAATGCTATTCTACTGTCTAGAAGTAAATGGGAAGAATATGCCCTTTCTTACCCTGCGGGGATGGTGTGACTAACAAAGCCTTTCAGAATCACTGAGCATTTAAAACATTTCTACAGAAGGGAGTTACAGCACTATCATCCTTCCTTCCAGGAACTAATAAAACAGACTGCATGTTAAATCCTAACACATCTCCTGCACTCTCAGGAGAAGAACAAAACCAAGCTGCTGTCAGGATTATAAAGGCTGATGGGTTGTTATGGGGTGGATAACTCAGGCTCTTGCTGACCTTACTTACACTGAGGGGCAATATTTTTTTGCAAGGCTGAACTACTTCTAAACACTTTCTCCACTGAATTAAATATACACACGATTTCCTGGGCAGGCTTCCTACAGAAATACTTTATTACAGATACTTAATTTCTCAGCGGAAAACGCTGTGTTGCAGTCGCACCACTGCACAACATCTTCGTGTTATAAAGCTGACTTTCTGTCATGTGGGACTTGGTGCCAAACCTTTGCTTAAGTCTGTCTATGGGATGGTGCTTCTCCTTCAAATCACGCAGCGTAAATTGGTGACCTTTTCTAGTACCGCTGCCCTTCTGGGGATTGAGGCTGAAGTTTCCTTTTGGCATGGCAAGCTGCAAAAATGAGCATTTATTTCACTATAAAACACTGTCTAGGTAGCAAAGGCATCACAGACATCGCAAGGGATCATGTCAAGTTCATGGCAAGAAGCGAATACGTTGACATCGCAGGACCTCTTCGAGAAGTTCAAACAATGAAATCCCTTAAACTGTCCTTATCTTTTGCACCTGAATAAACCGGGACAGAAGTGATGTTTCCTGGCCCTACCTTGCCATTTTCCCTGAGCTCCGTTAGTTTTTCCACAGACACACCGAAGACAGCTTAGAGCTCCTTTTCTCCCTGGATCTTTACATGCAGTCTCCACTGGCAAAGTGCATCTGCCCCTCACCTCGCTTTCAACCTTCTGCATGTCCCTTTTGGCCGCCTACCTCCTGCTACCACTGCCTGCTTGAGATCATATCTAATATACCGTCGGCTATTTTGTCTTTTTTTTTTTTTTCCTCTGTTGCTTTCATGCCCTAATTTGCCTTTTTCTGTCCTTGTTTCCTCTTGACTGCTTCTGGCTTCTTGAGCCAGACGACGTTGTCTGCTAGTGTCACCTTGGGAGCATACAATAGTAATTAAGTGCAATTAAATGGTAAGGCTATGTTCCTTTGGCCCATAGGAAATCCTTCCAAATGATTATCACCAACTAACAAGCAAAGCTGCGATTTCTTCTCGCTGTTTAAGCATGACTGACTTTGATGGAAGTGAGTAGCAACCAGAAAAAGTTGTTACATATTAGCATCAAAAGGGAGGAAGAACATCTGTTTTGACCAAAAATGAGGGAATGATGGTTAGGTGAATTATCATGATGGGATGTTTAAGATTTCCTAATAAAAAGATTTCCAGCCCTAAAGAAAGTCCGGCCTTTCCAGAATACGGATAAAATTGCCCATTGGATGTGTTGTGGAGGAATCGGGTATATTTCGAGAAAGTATCTTTGTCATACACTTGCTGGTTGGACCTGACTGTCAAATGGTAACAGAAGATTATGCAATTTCATTAAAAAAAAAAAAGCTTGTTAGCAATTGTTTGTGGGTAGTATAGGTTGAGATGATATTCCTCCTTTTAGGTGACGAGGTTCTCTCCTCAGGCTGGGGCACTTTGGCTTGTGAAGAGCAGCATTAGGTGGCTTTAGAAATAGCCACACATCCTTAAAAAATGCAAAAGCGGAACTACATGGAGAAATAATTCAAAGACAGAATGGTACTACATGAGATCCTAAAAAACCCCTGTGTCTGGCAGATGTGGCGTGGCATCATATCAGGCATTTCGCAAGCTAAAGAAATCAATTTGGCTTGCCTGATTTCCTTTGATATCTTGATAAATATTTCACGATCCTATTATTTTTAATAAAAGGTAGACATTCAGGAGACAACTTCAACTGCGCACGGAGATGCATGCTAAACCTTGTCATTTAGAGAGGGAGCTGTCAAATTTTTATCATCTTTCCTCTTCTAAATTATTAACACGTAACCCTACGGCGGTGAGTAATCCTCATGTACCTAAATGCTTGGTTACAATGCTTTGCCCTAGGGGAAGCCTGGAAATCCCGCCTTCTGCTGGTGAAGCGGCACGTAGGGCACGGTGCGGGGTGGGAGAGGAGGAGGATGATGATGATGAGGAGGAAGGTGAACGGCTGGTCCCCGAGAGGCAGCCGCCTCCTCGCCCCGGGCCAGCGGGGGGCCGCCTTCCTACGGCGAAGGGTCCGACTCCCGGCCGGGACCGGCGGGGAAGCGCCCCTCCCTCCGGTGGGGAGGCTGAGGCCCCGCTGAACCGGCCGCCCGGCTCGGGGCTCGCCTCAGGCGGCCCGGCCCGGCTAGTCCCCGCCGCCCGCTCCCTCTGCCCCCGCGGGCCGGCACCCCTGAGGAGGCGGGCGAGCGCCGCCCCTGCCCGAGGCTTGTCAGGGCAGGGAGATGGAGAAATGACCGGTACAACCCCCTCAGCCCCTTCAAGCCCGGCACGGCCCCTCAGCGCCACGGTTCGTCCGCAGGGCGCCGTGGGCGGGAAAATGGCGGTGGGCGGGAAGGTGGCGTCGTCGGAAAAGATGGCAGCGGCGGCTGAGGCGGGAGGTTGCAGAGCCGCTGGTGCTTTACCATTGTATCTTTCTCGGTGAGGTAGCTCTGAGAGAAAAACTCTGATGCACTGTTTCATTTTTCATCAAGCACGTTGGTATTGGTGTATTTATGTTTTTGGGTTTTTTGTTGTTTTTTTTTTTTTTTTTCCCTTCAAGTGCAGACAGGAGATAAATCGCCTTCACATTTTAATATTCCTACAAGCTAGATCAGGTGACTAGCCTTCTCAGCTAGAGGCCAGCCAGAAGAAGTAGTTGCCTATATATGGTCCCTTGGCTATTAAAATAGGTAATGGCACTCTTTGTTTTAGGATGCATTGGCTTTCTTCCACGCTGAGGAAGGGAACACTCTGTTCTTCCTGTACCTTCACTGTGTGGGCTCAGGACAGCGGTGGTGGCTGTAGCCTCCCCCTTGCCTCGGCCGTCCCAGTCTGGGGGCACACGGCAGCCCCACCTTGCCGTGGGCGAAGAGGGTAACTCCCCTCTAACACCTGTATGGTGTTGGGTGTTGGCCTCCTTCCTCAGAGAAATGGAGCACGTTGCCAGGAGGACGCCATCAGCCGTATCCAAATGCCCAACTGCTGGCATATCGGGGAGCTGCGGTGCACTCCTGTGGCTGCCATGGTGTGCTATATGGCTGCGATAGTGTGCTATAATGGTGCTGCTACCCAGCAGTCTGGGATCCGGCTTTGGTTTCATCCCCAGATTTGTGTCCAGTGGAGACAAAGTGCCTATCCTGATGCGGTCTTCAAGTCTTTCTTGATTTTCTCTGAAAAATGCCTTCATCAGTAATCTGTTTATTGCAAGCATCTAGAAGAGCAAACCTGCGGTTTTCTAAAATGATTCCTTAAGTATAAAAACCTGTAGAGAGTAAAAACATATGTGATACATTTGCTGAACTACAACATTAGGGAAAAATATGTCTTCAGATAGCACTGTACTTCTTTTGTATATATAATACAAAATTTAATGTTTATAATTTTGCGCAGCTTTCCTGGTATTTAAGGCACATACATAGCATAATTCAAACTGTTGTTAATCAAAATCTATTGGAGAATTACTACTCTAAGTAAAGTGATTGAGTGTTTGTTAAAACAAGGGCTTTGATGAGATTTTTTTTTTTTTTCTAAGGAGTCAAAAAGAAATAGGCAACAGCTCTGTAAAACTTGAGGGGGTTGGGGCTCTTGCAGTCCCTCAGGACCTCTTGGTTTACTTATTGTACTGTTGGCACAATAAAAGCCAGCAAAATTTAAGTTCTCTCTTAATTTGTCACTGAAGATAATGGAAGGGGAGGATGAACTTGAGTAATTGTGATAGAGGAGTGATCTGCTTATTTTGTGTAGTAATGAGGTACAGCTGAAAATAATTTATGTTCCAAATTAGCATGCAGAAAGGTATGGAATGCAAAGCATCTCTGGTAAAATAAGTGACTTCAAAAAGCCTGACAGCAAATAGTTATTAACTGTTGAGCTCAATGGTGCAATAACAATGCTCGTTTAGAAACTTTCTTATCTTGGTGATGTAATTGGTAACAGTTCTGAAAATAGCGGGTAGATCACAGCCAGAAAAGTACAGCTTTCAGAACAGAGACACACGAAAGCAAGGGATCCGTATGTACTTGGAGGAGCTTTACTTCAGTGTACTTTTTTTAAGCTAGTTAAACAGATGAGATCTGAGGCTTGATAGTCAGTGAATAGTCGGGGAGGCAGCTAAAGAGATTTAAATATGCTTTACTTTCAGCTTGAATCTTCAGATGTTCCTCAGAGCTTGCTGAAGCTTGATGGTTGCAGGCTGTTCCAGTAGTTTCCTGAGGCTTGTTCTTCCCGTTCATTGCTGCATAGAGCACTCTGGATTCTCTTTCTTGTCCAGGTAATTTGATATAAGGGAAGTATGGGCTATTAACTGACAAGAACTGTAGAATGTTGAAAATAATGGTTAGTGTACCTGTAGTAAAGGATTAAAGAAATTTGGTGTAACTAATGCAAAATTGATGTCTTGAGGAAAACAGGCTATATTGAAGGAACGTTTGTTTTCCTATCATATGACATTCTGGTTTTTAAAGTAACACTATTGAAAACCAAAATAGCACCTGCTGAACCAGTGACTGTGCATTGGTGACTGGCAGTTGCCAAAGAGTAGTTATAAGGGGAAAAATCATTATCCACTGGGAGTTTGTGGTTTCAGGCTCCCTTTATTTCAAATGTCTGGTCAAGTTTCACTTCTGTTCTTCACTGCGTTCCTACCTCCCCCACATTTATATTCTCCTCCCATCATGTTTCCCTGACATGGAGTCCTGCTTGGTGCCTGGTAGGAAGGACTTTTGACAGAAGATGCAGTAGCTACAAAGCAGAAGCTTTCTCATGGGAAAATGTTGCCGCACATTTCATTTGACTGAAAATATTTTTGCCCAATCCGAAAAACCGATGTAGAATATTCTGCTCTATTGAATTGACGTGAAGTGTTTGGATGTGTCGTAGTCTATGAGTTGGCTTAAAAAAACCTCAGACGTTAAAATACAGTTCTGTAAATCTTTACCTCATAGGAAGTGCACCCTTCCTCTCACCCTTCCTCTGTCTCCTATGAGCTGAAATTGTAGAAGGATTACATTTCCTGAAATGCAATGTGGCCCCAAGAAGGCGATGGTAAATTAGGGAAGTTGTGTTACTCTTGTCTCAGGAAAGATGTAGCCCAACCAGGGAGAATGAAGGTGTTCAGCCTCCCTACTCTACTCCTAAGAACATCATCAGATTTTTTTTTTTTTTTAATGTTACAGGCTTTGTCACCCTTCCCCCACAGGAATCCAAAATGTTATGGCCAAAGTTGAGAAAGCATTTAGGCGAAGTCAGAAGAGACGTGTACAATGTTCCAGGCTAAAGCAGGAAAAATAACCTGCAGAAAAACAAGATGGAGAACACTCTGAGAGAGTTCTGCAGAAAAGCAACACGATAATCATGGGTCAATAATGTGGCTTTGTTAAGAAAAGAGGTAACCATTGTACTAGGATATAATGTAACAGGAATATTTCCTGTTAGAAGTGCAGAAATGATCCTTTTGATCTCCCTAGCACTAGGAAGACTAGTAACTACTGTATCTGGTGCAGCGGAACTGTGGAAAATGCAGGAAACGTGAGCAACATTTCCTCACAGAAGGAACGGAATTATCCAGTCTAGAGAAGGGAATGTGTAGTGTAAGAACAACTGTAATGGGTCACAGCTTGGTCCAGTGAACTTGCTTTAATGGTGGCCCACAGCAGAGGCCTAGTGTAGAAACCGGGCAAGAGTAACTTGTTACTTCTTCAGAATACTGTGAAAGCCACCAATGAGTCTGGAGCCATGGCACATCATTTTCTTGAGCCAGTGGTGGTGCCTGACTAAAGGGCTGTAACAGTCTTCAGACATACGGTACTGCTGTGGATAGGAAAGAAATACCCTGCTACTCATATTTGCTCACTGGATGTGAGGTTGGAGGTGCAAATTTTAGCAGAGGAGGTACTGGTAGATGTTCAGAATAACTATGCAAACTAGAAATAGTGAAGTACTAGCAGGGATTGCCAGGCAGAGTATATACCCTTTATCCTCAGTCAGTTTTTTAAATATTAGCCAAATCAAGTCGTCTTGGTGCAGGTATATCCTGGAATAGGGTCTGGAGCAGATTGTCTGTCATTTTCTCTTCCGTCTTTTGACCAGTCATCAACAATTCTATGTTGCTGTTCTGCAGCTCTAATTTTAGCAAAGACTCTTTTGTGCAGTACCAGTCTCATACTGTTCATTTGTCTGTTAATGTGCTTTCCATGTACAGACATTATTCGTTAATAGTCCTTGTTCTGTCTCTTTTTCCTTTGATTAAGAAAATGAAAATGAAAAGAAAAAGGACATCAGCACTCAATACACTAGTATCTTTTTGTTAGATGCCTGAAAACTGTTAATAAAACGTAGTCTTTTCAAGTATGGAGTGTTCTTGTAAATTAAAATGATATAAAATGCTTCTTTACAGTTACCCAATTTTTTTCAGTCAACTGTGGAGATACATCTAAACCATAGGGTGTAGAACTAAGTCAAGGCTTTGATCACTGCACGTCTCAGGAGAATTCAACTGCTTGTTAACTTCTGCTCGTCCCCTGTGTGTAGTTGTAATATTTTCTGTCGTCTTGGATATTTATTTCTAGCCTGTGTTTCTATGGGGGTTAGGTGCCTAGGCATCCGCATCTTTGTGCCTCTGTAAATCTGATTGTCTTTATTCTTTTTGATCAGATGCAGAGGCTGATGGTGACGCGTGCCAAACAATAGCGCATCTTCCATCAGTATGCATGGGAATGCTGGCTGCTGACGTTAGCGATAGAAGTAGCTAAGAAAAGGACTCCTTTGCTCAGCTGTTAGGAGCTTGTTTCTTTATGTTGAAGTCCTAGAATTGATTCTACCAAATCATCATAATTTCTCTATATATTCAGTCACAAAAGAATGTCAGAAGAACAGGCATGTGCTGTATTTGGTATTCTGAAGTTAACGTTCTGCATGTTACCTGATTCAGATTCTTATATATATAGGGGGAAAAAAAATCGACGTGGTAAGATGTATAGAAAAAAGAAGAAATGATGTTCCAAATGCTACTGTAATCTGTAGTCAATTGGAATGCATTTAAATGCAGTGGATAGAGAGAGGTGTTCTGAAAAGATGCTTTGCCCCCTCTGCCTTGACAGTCTTGATCATAAGTGCTTTGTGCTAATGCTTGATAGTTCTGGGAGCAGGATGCTATCAACTGCCGTTGTAATGGGAAGCATGTATTCCCTTAGCATCTGCTGCCAGATGTTGGCAAGCACTCAGGGACTGAGGCCATAACCTTGTCCCTCACTGTTTGGGCATGCTGCCACTAGTATATGCTGCCAACTTGTACAGTTTTCGGGCCAACTGAGAATGGCACTTTGGTTTTGAATATTTTTAGTTTGCTACTGTTTTCACTTGCCCATGGATGCCTAACAGGCCCATGTCACAACAGCAGGAGGGATGTTCTTAAGTTGATGCTACTGCTTGCATGTTAGTAATTCTTTTCCCCTCCACCTTCTTAAACTGGTCTTTAAATAAGCTGCCTGTATTTGTCTGACAGGTTCCCTGAAGAAGCAGCAGGTCTTCTTGAGATACCAGTCTACTCATGCCTTTCTGCAAGGATTTGAGGGCTGATGAAACTTTGAGGAAGCTCCAGCCTGCATTCCTCCTCTGTACCCTAAATGACACACTGCATCTCCAAGCCGGTATGGTGAGTTCCTTCATTCCTACTTCCTACCGATTTAGGAGGAAGGATAAAAGTTGGGCTCCTTGCATTGTTCTCTTCCCCACAGGCTGGTGTTGGAGAAGGAAACTTCCTGCTACCAACCTCCCTTTCCTCCTTTATCTCGCTACTTTTTTCATAATGATTGAATATGCTTATTCCTTCTCTTCAACCTCCCAGAAGTTCCCTTGAAATGCTCCTTGAGTCTTGTGAATAGAAATAGTAGGGAATTCCATTCCGTCTTTGTGATTGCAACTAAGGAGAATTAAGTATCACAGGAGACATGATGACAGTCTTTGTGTGCTATCAGTAATAAGCCTGACCTTTACTGAGGATTTCTGTAAAGCTTAGGTTGTCTTTTGCATTGGGTATGATCTGGAACTGTGTAAAGCAGAAGTGCATATGCTTAGAAAAGCATAACCTGAAAAAAATCTCTCTCCTTCTGAGAGAAATTTCTTCTTCAACGCACTGGGATTTAGGTTTCCTTCTAGATAATAAGGTTTGTAACGTATATGGCAAGTTTTCAGTTGTACCTCAGCCGCCTCTGTTGATTCATTGGCAGGGAGTAAGGAAAAGGTGCTGTCTGAATTTTAGCATTTATTTCACGCAGCTGAATACTTAGATTTGGGATGTATGACTATTCTTACAATATATTTATACTTTGGTAAGATATTATGAAATGCAGATGAACATTTCTTTAAAGAAGAGACTTTCCTATATGATAATCCGGAGTTGATGTCTTAATTTTACCACTCGAAGTCTGAACTTCAGCTTCTCTGTAGTATAGTGAAATCATGGTCATTCTAGGATTATTCCAAAGCATCCAGTTGGCTTTTAGGGAAAATTAAACATTGCTTTTATTTTCTGCTCATCAGATAAAATCCCTTGCTCGTGTCTATCATTACTATCAAAGGCTAATCATAAGAGTTTTGGGGGTGGGGGAAAAGCTGCAGATAAAAAATGAGGGAGTTAACTCAAAATGTTTGGTTTTGTCTGTGCACGGGTATTTTTCCTTTTAAACGCACGCCACTTGAGAAGAGAACTGTAATTTTTTTTGTTTTTAGAAGAGACATGAATAAAGACAGTGTATTTCTCTACTATAGAATTTTGCATTTGGTTGCTCTCTGACGGCAGTACTTACTTCTCTTTGATTTCAGACCTCTTAGGGCTACATAGTGATACAAATGAATTCCAGATAATTTTGAAAAAGATTAACATAGTATTTGCATGTAATAAAAGGTAGCTGATGGGAAATTGAGAATTCTTTCACCTTGATGAGGAGTACAGGCCTTTGAGGTAAGAATTGTGAGTTAAGCAACTCCATGCCTCAAGGCTGGTTGGATGTTTGTGTTGATGAACTTAAAACAGCACTTTCCACCTTTGTTTGGCCTTGAGGTTATAAATATTTTTCCTCTCAGTGCAGGCATTGCTGTCATCATCCATGTTTTACACCCTCCTAACTTGATTACTAGTTGTGGCTATATCTTAAATCAATCTAGAAACTTCGGCTGGCGCAGAATGCTTAGTAGTGTACTGAATAATGAAGCTTGAGCACAGCAGAATTTAATGTTCTTGGCTCTATTTTAAGTGAATTCCATGGTAATTCTAGAGGGTAGCAGGTGAGTATTACTAGTGACAAATGGCTTTGCTTGTTGAGCGCCATGGATAGTAACGAGGCAGGCTTCCCTACACAGCCCTGACAGTCTGACTTAGTGATCTTATGGGATGGGGAAAATATCACTTTACCTGTGCACAAAACCCTTGTCTTTTGTGTGCCGGTAAGACTTTTCAATGGAGGCTGTAAATGAGCTGAGCATGTGTATCTCATAGAAACTAGACTAAAGCCCTTTAATGTCCACAGGGAATGGAACAGGCTTCACTGTTTATGGTCTTGGTGGAAATTCCACATTGGCAAATGGCAGGAGATGCAGTTTCTCCACTTTTAAGATGAAAGATTGGTTTGTGTCTGGCTTCAATTTGAAGTTAAAGCTCCAGGGAAACTATATATTTGAAACCTTATTCTTTGCCCTGCTAATCCATCCCCTCCAGTGATACCTAAAAGCTCTACTTCTACTTTATTTTTTCCTCCCTTTCTATAGAAGATGTGTCTGTGCAACAGTCATTCCTTCTCAACATGTATGCTGGGAATATTGTCTTCCAAATGGAAAGCAAGAGAGTTTGCATGCACAGAGATTTGTATCCTGTCATTAGTAGTCTGCTGGGTAGAACTGGTTGGGAAACTTTTTGTTAAAAAATTTATCATGTGTGCCTAGGTTGTGGGAGACCAAAATTCATGCATGTGATTTGGAGTGAATTTGGGTCTGGTACTAGGAAATGGCTAGTTTGGAATAAGCATGCTTTTTTTTCTTCATGCACGTTCCTGAAAGGTAGTGATCTGATTTCATGCTTCGGCGTGTCAGCATATTTCAAGGAACACATTTGTTATATTTCCATCAGCCATGGGCTTTGCTTTTTAGACATATTTATTGGGATGGAAAGCATGCAGATAATTGGAGCAGGCGTCTTGGCTCAGTGGAAGAGAGCTGTGAGATCTCTGGAAACTGCGGGTAGTTTGAGTCTAGATTTCACTTTTTTCCCCATCACCTTTTCTGTGAGCAGACTGTCTGACGTTATGCTGCAAGTGCCTATGCCTCCAAGGTTGCAGAGGAATGGCTTATTAACACCTACTGAGTGATATTTCTGGTTTTGTAACAACTAATTTCAGTATGCTGGTCTCCCATGAAAGTCTTTTTGCAAGATTAAGGTACCTAATTAATGAGGTCTAAGGAGACTACAGTTAGAAGTTGTGTACCAGAACACAAAGGAGAAATAGAGAAATTAGTTACGGAGTATAAATTGTATGCAGGACTTGCAATATACGACCAAGCATATTCCCTGACTTGGTAATTAATATACTTGCATATGTGATGCTGTAGCTTGCTACACAACAGATATATGGAGTAAGCAGAGTGCGTAGAGCAAAGTGTAATTGAGGAAGGTACATTGCATGGGTAAGGTACTTTGTGTTTGCTGCACAGGTTACCTCTCAGTTGCTGTTGCAAGAATTTGTAGAAGCTGCTTCGAATGTCTTCGAAGGATTTGTTTGTAAAGAAGAGCCTGAGTAAATGACCATCTGGTATAATGGCTCCTGAGAGATTTAGCAGCGATGTCCCCAAGTTTCCTTAGTTTATATCCTTTCTAGGACTGTTTGTCTTTTCATGTATTTCGGTGATCCAGTCTGCCTCATTTGTTATGTCCCTACAACAGGAATAGCCTCTGCCTTAAAGGGAGCTCATCTTGTGTGAGACGCTAAGGGTGGTGGCAGGCACTGCTGCTGCTGTAGGCTTAGAAACAAACCTTACTTATATTTTATTGTACACTAAAAGTACAGATTCTAAATTTTTTTTTTTTTTAAGAGGGTGAAAAAAAAGGTATCTGATACAAAACTTCCTATGTTTTTTTGAAAACAAAATCTAATGCAGAAAAACTGCCTTTGCCCTGTGATGTGGTAGCAGGAAATACTGAATTGACTTTAGATTGTCTGCTGGTTCAAAGCCAGTACTGGCTTCCAGAAGGGTCATTGCTCGGCCTTTTAATCTTGCTGGAAAGCTCTCCAGCATACCAGGAAGTGAGGAATATTATTTACATAGCAGCAGCGCCAGAGGCTTCCAGGCAGAGATGAAGGTGTCGTCGTTCTGGACACTGTGGTAACCAGGAACAAATTACCAGTGTTCCCCAGAGAGTTTGTAATTTAGGGCTTTTGAAAAGGTTACAGCAGACATCCAAGAATTCTTGGAGCCAAATGAAACACTAGATCCTTGTGAGTCAAAGCACGCCTTTTAGTAGAAATGCTCTGATGTGACCTTTCCTGAGTAAAATGAATTCGGAGTGGTTCTTGAAGCTGCTGGAGTGATCTCTGAGTGTGCATTGGCCATGTTGGGAAAACAATGTGCAGTAGACATCCACTCAGTGTGAGATAAAAACAGGGAAAGCCTAGAAGGGAGACAAATGACAAGTGGCAAAGCAGCAAATGATAAAAAGCTAAACTAAATGTATTCCTGAGAAGCACTGGATAGATTCTTTTTCACAAGCAAAACTAGCTTTTTTGTGAATAGGGGACACAGTTATTGTGTCCCCCTTCTGTGATTTAATAAGCATTTTCCATGTTATTTCTGTGACTGATCAGAATTTAAGTAAACAGGAAGATATGTTAAGCGGTGGAAGGGCTGGATCTTTTCACAGAAAAAGCAGTCAAGGTGGGTCATGATGGAGTGACTTCCCTTCCCCTAAGGGAAAGGCAGAGATGTCTTAGGTCATAATCATTCCTTATGTTTCAACAGAGTATGAGTATGCTCAGTCTCAATGTGAGCGGAGTAAACGTTCACCATATGAAATCTGTTGACCTTCTCCTGTAGGTTTGAAGTCAACACTAATGATTCTGTTGCATATTTTCCAGAGAGAAATATTGTTTACGTAGGACATGGTTTTAAGGTCATTTGCTACTTGAAGCCAAATAGTTGAGTTTCCGCTGGTACTGAAATAAAAGTGTTGAAGACCAGAGGTCAGATATCACAGTATAGGCAATTCTTGGGAGAATTTATTGCAGGAAAACATGGAGCTTTGTATTTTTTAGACAGGTTTTCCTCTTATCTGGTGATCCATGTAGGAGCAACAACTTCGTACAAATAGTCACTACAGTGCTTCCACCTCTGCTCCTTCAGAAGGGAATCCTGATGAAACACGACGCTGCTTGTACGCGTGAGGATTACCAAGATAAACACTAGGCAGAGAGGGTTTAGCACGAGCAGAATCCCACTGAACACTGTGGCTGAATGTAGAATGGGCTGTACGTTGCATCTTGTGGTACCAGAATTCTGTAAAGCAAACACAATTCAGAAAAGTGTGGGGTTTTTTTTAAGCTTCTAGAGGATATTAAAAAGACTAGAGAGTAAATTAAAAACTAATCTTTTTAGTGTTAGCTTACTAGTTTTAATGTTACCCTCTGGCTAGCTCTGGCCATGCTATTAGCCTGTTAATTCTGGAAGCTGAGTGTGCTATGTGCTTGTTCTATTTCTGTAGCTGCCTTTGGTTTTTTTTTGTTGTGGTTTTTTTTTTTTTTCTTCTTGCAGCCAGAAGATAAGAATTCATTAACTCCCTCTCATCTCAACATCTACCTTTCAGGCTTTTTTCTTAATAGTCTTTAATAGTTCAGGGAGCAGTTGTTCCTTTCCATTTATTTGTTTTCCCTTTTTCCACTTCACTAAGTATGCCATGCCCAATTAATATGGATCAACTTCCTGAATTATGACTCACAATATTATTGGAAAAATCTCTCCCTTTTTAGGAAGGAAATTAGATCCATCAGTGGCCTAAGTACAATTCAGAAAATTAACCTTGCAAATCCAGCAGTAACCTTTGTGCATCATTGAACTTTCAGCAGTGGGATATAATCCAGTTATATAATGCTGGAAGGTCATCCGCCAACACCACTAGTCATTAGCTACAGAGCAGGAGCAAGTAGGCTGGTGTTTGGGTTGGATTGGTGAGTTTTGTACTAGTGAAATGATGTTTGTGCACCCTGAAGGAAACTTCTCCCGTTGCTGTCCTGTGGCAGACCTCAGACCAGACTAGTTTGTTTTCCTATTTTCACATTTCTTGCTTTCTGCAAAGAATTTATTTTCTTTTTTTTTCTCCCCCACCCTTGCCGAAAGCGGTCTTTGTCATTTGCCACTACTCCTGGTCATCCAAGTCTGCCTTGCCATCATCCACTGGCGGTTCTTCGTTTTACCTCACAGCAGTGATCTACTGATAGAAATCGCTGCTGGAAGACGCCTGCAAAAACAACTCCTATCTTCCCTCCATATTCTGTGCTGGTGTTCTCGTGACTTGCTTTGAGACTGTCCAAGTCTAAACCACCTGGCAGCCTGAGTGACAATACTTAGAGCCCATTCAATTTACATTAATAATCAGCCGTGTGGTACTCAGTAGGGCTGGCTCTGCAAAGTCAGAAAATGTCTGGCTCTGAAAAGGAGGCTGAACCATGCAAAACCAGGATGGATGTTTTTCTTACGGTCCACCTCTTGGTGGAGTAGGTCCCGGCAGGGGTTTCACACTCTTCACAAGAAAGAAAAAACAAACAGCAGTGTGATGGCCTCGTTGGCACAGCTTTGGACCTTCAGGGTAACTGCTGAGAATCCTGGGGGGCTGTTTGGGGGGAAAAAAATGTATCCATACAACTTGATCCTTCTTTGATCTGCCCTGCTTTAGTTATAGTAGGTTTTTCTCCCACCCCTTCCCTCTGAAAACAAGTCCTCAGTTTGTTCTATTACTTGAGTTGATGCTTGAGATGACTTAAAAAAGGGCAGGTTACTTTCAAAGGTTCATACAAAGCAATGGACTAATGCGAACTTGTCTGGCTGGAGAGATGTTCAGCAGTTGCACCTCTGAGAATCCTCCCCATGTGTTGGTAACATCTGCTTCTCAGTACATGTTCTTTTGGATCAGCTTTCTGACCTCACTGTGAGCCAATTTCCATGTGAAGGCCTGAGAGAACAGAGCTTTGCTAGTTAGAAAGGAAAAAGGAGTGTGAAGCAAAGGAGCATAATACTGAGGCTTTTGGCTCCTGACTCCTCCTTAGGTCCTATAACATTGATGCCAGAAGAGCCCGTTAGGGCAATTCTGTCAGAAGTGTGAAAATCAGATTTTTATTGAAGAGATTCCTGTCTGGGTAGATTTTTTGACAGCAGATGTTATAACTAATTTAAGTGCACCTTCCTAAATTAGAATGCTGTAAGGACTCATTATTTTTTCATGCTAATGCACTTCAATGCATTTAAATAGGCTTTCTTGCCCTTCAAGATTAGTGGTGCTATCCAGGGGGGAGGGAACCCACTTTAATAAAATTAATATTTAAGTAAAAGGTTAAAAGACCTTACCAAAGGGAGGTGGAATGGAAAAATATGGGCAGAATTTTTGCATTCTAAAAAGCTCATAGTAACGGGTGTGTTTTGCTACCTTTAATTATTGACTGGCTAAACAGTTCAGTCAAGTAAAGTCTCAGTAAGCTGTGGATTTTTGGAGTCTGACACACCAAGATTTTAGGAAGGTTTACAATTTGGGGCCTGATCATGATGCTCTTTCTTTATGGAAGGCATGCAGTTATTGTTGACTTTTGAATTACCCTTTGCTGTTTAACTGAAAGTTGGACATGACCTGCAGGATCCCATTATATATAGTTTTAAAGAATTAATCTTTTGAAAGTGTACAATTCTACTCTTCCCTTTTTTTGTTAATGTTTTTCAAGTTGGTATTCTGGCCATCTGCTTCAACCTGTTCCTAGGTAGTTTCATCTACATAAACTAGTACTTTATGTCATCAGCTGTCTTCTATTTGAGGGTGTACCTTGGGCCTTCTTCTTAACTGAACATCCATAAATGAGATGTTACTATGCTGAACTTCACATGCTTAAAACTGAGACTGAGCCTTGTCCTCTTCCTTTATTCCATGAATAACTTCAGGTAATTATTTAGTACATTCCAACTATTTCTAAATCTTGCTGACTTCCCTGAAATACAAGTCCATTTATCCATTCAGACAAAAAGTCCTCTCACGTCCTTGTGTCTTGTTTTGACTCTGTCACTGTTTCTAATGTAGACTATTCCAAACTTACTCTTTTTTGTTTATCTGGAAAGATGATGCCAAAATATTATTTGAACAGGTCAGTTGAGATTCTGTCACTTTGTTGGCTTCCTCTCAAATTGCAATCTAACCTTTCTTGTTTTTAGTCCTAAACTAGCTAAGATAAACATGGTATAAACATTTTACTGTATCTCCTGCCCACCAGTTACTTCTTTCCTTCAGCATTTCTCTGGTTTGTTTTTTTCCCCCCCATTCTACTCCAGTATGTTTCCAGTTCAGGGCTTTTAAAAAAACTTTTGGGTCATTCTACGTAGACTGTGTTAATGAGTTGATAATTATGGGAAGAATCATATTTAAAGGATAGGGTGGACATAAGGGTTTATGGTTTTGTATGTCAGAACTATTGTGGATATTTTGCATGATGAAAGTACGCATTTTGCTTAGGTCGACTTCTGCTGCCTATTTTGGCACCTAGATAAGTGGTGGCTTTAATGTCCATACTCGAGGCAGTGTAGATAATCCAGACATTTTACATGTTCTTTTTATTTATTGCATTGCCATCTTTTTTCTCTTCTCTAACATTTTGTATCATGTAATCTTCTCATGTGTGTTACTTTATTTTCATGCCTTTCATTGTTCAAAGCTTATTCATTGGCTTGGAATGTTAATACTAATTATGGTGATGTCTTAAAGATATTGACGAGTGCTAAATGATGCTAAAATGCATCGTTTAAATAGGCTTGTCTGCTGCGTTCAGTGGTGTCTGAATATGTATGATCTCTGTTCCAAAATGCCTGAAAATAATTTCTGAATGTGTGAAATACCAACAATGTTGTAGCTGTGATTTTGTTTACTTTGAATGCTCTTGTAGAGACTTTTCTCCTTTTGTGAAAATGTTTGTTTTTTTCTTTTTTAAATCTGAGGTTAGTATGCTGAAAGTTTCTACTTTGGTTGGTTTGCTTAATAAATAATTAAATATTTAAAATATCCTTTTATCTTACTCATTTTTCTTAACCTGGTTACTGGTTGGGAAAATCAGTTTATAGCAGTGCAGCTAAATACTTATGAATGATCACGATAATGATAGACATCTAGAAAGAAAATGTAGATGTCTTCAGTGAGCAAAAAGGATCTGTACTTAGTTTGACTGGGTTGCAAATACAGTCACCAATCTGCGACTTGTAATTTGAGGAGATATAGTGAAATTAATTTGAATATGCCAATATGTAAAAATTGCTTTTATGGTTTCATTGAAGCACTAATCTCTATATATAGTACAGTTTCTTGTTTTATTGGAACTTTTAGCATGAAAAAAGGACAATTGGACTAGATCCATACCTTTTATTGTTGGACAGAATTGCCTTTTCTGATCTGTTTTTTCATAGTAGTTAGCTTTCACAGAGAAATGAGAATATTGGTATTCAAAAGAGGCACACACAGACGCATTAAAGTTTTTTTTGGTAATTAAGGCAAAGCAGATGGTTGCTTGCTACATTTATAATATTGCTTAAATTTTATTTTGATTCATTAATGGAAACCATAAAATCACATAATGAAGCAATAGGCACAAGCCAAAAATGGAAAACAGACTATTAGCAGTACTTCTATTACCAAACGAATAAAAATTAACCAGTAAACGTAGAAAACATAACTGTCATATTATTTATACAGCTTTCCTTTAGCATAAATATTATTGAATATACCAGGCAAGACTGTGTGTAGTGTTGAATGAATCAAAGAATTTGCTATTAAATTGAATTTGGATGACTCTTCTCAAAAGTTTATAGGAAGAAAAATTCAAAGAAAAAAACCCAAAGTGTTTGATTTTCTTTTTTCCTAAATGTATGAATTCTTTCTAATAAAAGGCATTTCTGTTGCGTTTCTTTTTAATTGAACTACTTCCTGTAGTAACAATAAGAAAGAGAGTATTAAAAATATATTTAATTTTTGATTTACAAAAAATTGTGTGTGTGCTGTACTCTTCCCAACCAAGCCATCTATGTCCAAATCTTCTGTGCCTACTTTTTGTGAAATGTTCAGCCCTTTAAAACATAAATGAGAATGTTTTTTTTTCTCTGGAGCTGGAGTTTTAACTGAATTCCTTTAAGACAATATTCATGCCAGCTAAACTTAGATATTTCCTAAGGCAACCAGATTGTTGAAGGAGCTTGCCCTAGCCAGAGGAAAAGAGGTACCCTTACAGGCAGTCTGGTCCCATTTGTGCCTTCAGTGGGGGTTTGTGCGGGTTGTGACTACCAGCCAACTCCTCATAAAGGCCTTAGGCTAAGTCTTACAGCTTTTGGAGTTTGCAAATGGCAGGGTATAAAAATACTGTAAAACTTCATTTGGATTTGAGAAAACATCACTCTTCATCATATGAAGTGGCCTGTGGCCTTCCTCTCATCCTTTGGACCCCTATTCACTACAGGTCTTTCATGGTGCCTTTCAGCCGTGACCTCTTCAGTATCATCCCAAGTTTACATCAGTGACTACCAGAAGCTGTGCAGTCTGTTTTGTAGCCTTAGAAGAACTTTTACAAATAGTTTCTTTTGTTCCCACTTAAGCCAGAGGTGGGGAGGGGAAAATAGATGGTGTTTCTCTGCTGTGCCAGCTCAGGAGTTTTTCCTCAGCGGCCAATGGCAAATGTGTATATATATTTTCTAATCTGATCTTCTGAATAAGGCTATGCATTGCTTTTGTATAGTAATAATAACTTTTGATGGCTGTAAATCCACTGCATTTTATAAAAATGTGATTTTAAATTTTTTATTTTTGTGGGCAGTATTGCACCACTCTTATCGCATTGTCGTTACTTTTGTGTCTCCCTTTAATGCTAGTAAGTGGCTGGGCAACTCTGAGGTCAAAGTTATGACACAATTTCTTTTTTATTGTTCCATTATCTTGTCTCTCCAAGTTGAGCATAGCACTATTTCTTCCTGTCCTTTTTTGCTTCGAATTCCAAAAGTTGACAGTAGGTTATTGCACGTCTTGACTTAAAGTACATTGCCTATACTGTGAACCTGACGTAATGTGCTGTTGTGTGTTAGACTTATTTCTGTATCCCCTCCATTTCTGAAAGCAAGTTAGTGTACTATTACTGGAACTAGACAGTTATATTGTGTTTAATTTCTAGCATTGCATCTCTATTTATAGTAATTGCAGCAATAAGAGAACAGCATACTTAAACGTTAAGCATTTTGTAACAGCAGGCACTGTGCAATGCTATCAGCTCAAATGACTGCATTCCACAAGCACGCTGTTACCTCTTGTCTGGGTTGTCTACTGCTTTCTGGGACCTGCAAATAAACCCTTGAATCAGCAGAAGCTCTGTAGTGACCACAGGTACAGGCTTGACCAGGATAGCCCCATAATACATGTTGTAGGATTTTGGAAGAATACAGGGTACTTTGTCACAGATTTACCCTAGAATGCGGGAGTTTCCTGTAAGACCCTTTTCAACCACAGGGCTGGAAAGTAGGACGTACCTGGCACCGTGCTAGGATACTGTGGTCCTGAGGGATGCGGTTCTCTAGGTCCTGTGTTTACTTATCCCTGTAGGGGACTTATCTCCTCTACCCATCCTTCTAAGATGCGTGTCATGGGTGCTGAGGTGAAAGGGTGTCTACAAGCAGCTCTGGAAGGAATAGTCCTTGCCACGTGGAGGGGAGGAGAGAGGATGGTTCTTGTCTCTATTTCTACTAAGTCTTTAGCAAAGCTTATATGGAATTCTACGTTTGCCAGCTGCTGTCTTCTGAGTAAGGACTTCAGGATACAAATCCAGTATTTGCTTGTTTTCACTGCATGTTGGCAAAAAAAGGGATTTATTGAGGCATTTTATCTGTAATTGTTATGATATAAACAAAGGAATAAATGTATTAAATATTTTATTTTTGCAAGTTAGGGAATGATGCCATAATACACGAACAGCTGTAGCCTCTAATGAGGGAAGATGGATGCTGTATATAAAATCAATCTATATGTGTTGTTTATACAACGACACCATTAAAATGCAAAGAAACTGCCAGTCAAAATGCTGACAACATGCAAAACTACAAAATAGTGAAGCGAGTGCTTCTGATGTTTAGTCATGAAATAAATGTCGGCTCTTTCATTTTAATGCAACTCAACATAAGAGGAGAAAAAGGGATATATTATGAACATCCATCAATCATCTGCTTTGTAGCAGTCCACATATTTCTCTTCTTTGATAGAATCCCAGTCAGAAAACACTCCTGTCCAGCTATGCATTATGTCATTATCGTGTAGTTAATTTTTGAGGCCAAGAGTTCATACAAGAAAAAAAAAAAGCATCAAGCGTAACTATTCAGGACATGGTTCCAGCCCCCCCTTTATTTGAAAGGACCAAAGATCAAGACAGTTGCTATTTCCATCTCCACTATTTAAGTCTTCAGCAGAGCTCTTATTTTTGTTGTTCCTTAGCTTTCTGTTGCTAAAGGGGAGTGTTCCTGCTGTATCGAATATTGTAACTCATTTGTAATGTTTCCTGTTCTTTCTCTCTTTCTTTTTTTTTCCTAGCTGTTTTCTACCTAGCTATCTTTAATATTTTGGTGTTTGCCATAGGAGCAGACAAAATAATTTCAATAGCCTCATACTCCTGTGTTCTACAGCCAGCACCCACACCATTCCTTCCATATCAATATGCAGTACAATTACTGTAATTCACCTGCGTGCGTTAGAAATTCACTGCAGGATGAACACAATACTATATAGCACTTTGTGTAGCATCTTTCATGTAAAAAATATAACTAGGTGCTTGCAGGATGAATAATAGAACTACAGAGCTAAATAATATATTTACTGGGATAAATAATAGATAAAAGCAGAGAGAGAAATTAAGAGGCAAAGCAGGAAATGAGTTTTAGTCTTAACTGGAGTTAGAATTGATAAAGAAGCTTCAGATAGCCAGCTTTCCAGTTTGGTCTGACTTGGTCATTCACATTTGAGCTGTGATGGTCACAACTGAAATGTTTCCCGAGCTGTTTATTCACATCACTTAGAAATCTGACCAGGCTGTTTACAGCATTAGGTGAACTAAAATACAGACAGAAAGCTAACATTACGAAGACTGTTTCTCCATCTTTGTTTTCTCTAGTGTCTGTCCAAAAGATACGGGATTTTAATGAAACTTTTGCATTTTGGCATAATTGCAAAGCATGAAACTGGATTTTTTCTTTTTTTTGTTTCTATACTACCACCCCTCCCACCACCCCCCCCACCCGGAAAGGGAAGATGATTAATAAGGAGAGTGGATGGGGTGGGGGGGGCGGGGAAGAAAGAAACTGAAATCTAAAAACTGTTGTGTTAAGTAAAATGGAACTCTTCAATCACATGGGTTGAGAAGGCTTATGAGGACCTTCAGAGTGAAGTCAAGAAGACTGCATTACTGTGGAGATAAAAAGTAATGGAAAGGAAGCCTGGTTACCTGTGGTGGTCCAAGAACATTGTATTAGTTGCAGGCTTGGAAAACACTACTCGTATTTGTGAATTTTTTCTTAGGAATTAGTTCTGCAGGATTGTGTCTTTAACTTAAGTTGTTCCTTGGATAATTCTGTGTTCTACTTCAGTTTTCATTCAGTCTGGGGTGCAGAAGAGTTTACGTGCTGGATTTCAGTACCATTGTAGGTATGTTGCTCTCTGGAATATTTGTGGGCTCACCTCATCCTTTGTATTTATGATGCTTTTATTGCTACAGTAAGTATCTCATCAGGGTAAAGTAAAAAGAAGGGAAACTTCTTTTTCCAACTAAACTATTCATCGTGGCAAATGAGGTGTAATTCTTTAATGCCGTGAGAATTGTCACATCTGGTTAACGTCTGGTAGCAAAGGTAAGCTGAGCCCTTCCCTCTTTGCTCATTCTGTCCAAAGTTGAACTAGTTTTCCTGGAAAAACAACAAAAATTATTTCAAAGGGAAATGAGTGATAGTCATGTAACTAGAAACGCATAAACATAACTGTAGCAAGGCAAGAATATGAAAGCAGGTTTTCTCTGAGTTGTTGTTAGAGGTATGGAGGAGGGGATTTTTTTTTTTT
>VYZM01006139.1:607372-656142 GCA_013398915.1 Dromas ardeola
TCACCCACAGCCTTCGTCAACTGTGAAAGACATCAGAAGCTGAGTGGAAGAGCTTGTTGTGAGTCTTTGAGGCAAAACTATAATTTAAAATGCTGAATTGGGAGCCCTGTGGGTTTGAATATCAGATATTTAATACTGTGATTGATTATGCAAGGAGGTCTTCTTATTTATACTACATAAGCATTAATGCAGCAGGGAGCTTAAGTATCTTTCCCTTCAAGCGTCTTATGCTAAAATACAAAGGAAGCAAAATATGCCTTGCACTGAATTTCTTTGTCTGTTAAATTAAGCTATTACATACCAAGGAAAAACTCTTCCCTTAGAGCTGAAGATCAGGTTGTTTGGTTTTTTTCTTCTTTTGTTTTGTAATTACAATCAGTGAAGATGAATTCTCTTAGCCCTTCTTCCTCCCATGTTTTCTGAATAGCCACGGGGCTCTAATAAACGACCTCTAAAATTCAGGTGCTTGGATTGTATTAAAACACAGAAATGCTCTTTCTGAAACAAAGTGAAAGTTAATTTCACATGTGAACGTACTTCTAACTGAATTACTGAAACCTATTCTTAAATCACGTGGCAGAAGACTGTGCAGCTACTAATTTTCATGTGTAAGGTAGGGGCAGGGCCATTCAGTTTGGTGGTTTTGTTTCTGTGGTTTTTTGTGGGAGTATTTTGCACTTCTAAAAGGTTGAGTCTCTGAAGTATATAAAGCTGGCTGCAGTACTTCATTAGGCTAGAAAACTTCAATGCAAATATACAGCTCAGCTGAATGATTCATTATGACAGATGCTAAATGATGCTACAATCCCAGTCACCTGAAATTAAAGGAATACATGTACAGATATTACTCCTGACATCTTTAACACTCTAACAAGCAAATTTTTTTTGCAGACTCTCACGAAATTTTCTGAAGGTCTAGATGGACAAGAGGAAATGGCCTCAAGTTGCACCAGAGGAGGTTTAGATTGGATATTAGGAAAAATTTTTACACTGAAAGGGTTATTAAGCATTGGAACAGGCTGCCCAGGGAAGTGGTTGAGTCACCATCCCTGGAGGGATTTATGAGACGGTTAGACATAGGGCTTAGAGATATGGTTTAGTGATGGTTTTTGTCAGTGTTAGGTTGATGGTTGGACTAGGTGATCTGAAAGGTCCCTTCCGACCTACGCAATTCTATGAGATCAACTCTTGAGCAGCAGAGCTGTAGCTGAAGTTCCCAGTCCTGAGTTCCCTAAACCTCTGAAAAAAAACATTGTAAGGGTGTCACCACGGGCACCCAGAAGCTAACGGGCATTTGCCATAAGCTTCAGTGAGAGACATTGGGTTTAGTTTCTTTATCTATGCCTGTATGATTCATACTGCAGAGGTGCAGGAACTGTGTATTTTTATTAAGTTCTAAACTTTAAGTCATGATTCTGGTCATTAAGCGAATATGACGAAACAGGAATAACTTGTAATTATTTTATGAGCATGGGTTTGTGTGTTTTGCTTGTGATTTGGTCAGCAAAGTTTCCTTAGCTTGACTTTGTAGCCCTTCATCTGGAAAAACAAAGAGGCTGTTGCATGGTAGTCTAAAAAAAATCCTGCAAAATTATCCTGTCTGGAAAACACTAATGCAGTGGAGTGATTGATGATGTCTGTTCTCTGAAGACTCTGAGCTCTCAGGTATATTTTTCAATTTGCTTAAGCTTAGTTATTGAATATTTGCAGTGTTCTACTTAACTAAACCTACGGTGCAGAGAAATTCCCCACATCTTAGCTACGATGCGAGTCAGGCAGCTTGGTGGCTTGGGAACTGCTGCTCCATTACAGTGCAGGCACAGCATAAACCCAGTTCTGCTGTGGTAATCCACCCCCTGCAATAGCAGCTTGTTGTGCACACTCGTATTCACAAACCACCTCTTGAGGAGCTTTTATTTAGAAAGCACAGAGATAAGAAACTATCTGAATTCTTGACGACAAAACTTGAGCTTTTTTACTGAATTTGATTTGGAAATATTTGAAGTAGAATAGCAGCTGGCGTCTGTGACAGGATTTCCTCTTTTTTTCACTCGTGTCTCAGCTGTGTTGTGCAGATTTTCCTTTGTTGTGCGCCGAGTTCCTTCTTTCATTAAAGAAGCTTCAGAAGCTGATGCGAATTACAAACTACCCAAGATATATGGAGTGGAAAACAAGATCAAAGTTGCCTTATACCACATATCTGTTAGTGCAGTTGGATACAAAGAAAGATCTTACTTTGTCCTGTCAGATAATCTGCCAGTTGATTCACTGTTACATTAGCTGCAAATTTGCCCTTTGTAAATTCTTGTGTGCACATGAAGAACTCACCACCCTCAAAAACAGTAAGAACAAAAGCCGTAAGTACTTTCAGTGTGTGTGAAGGGAGGGTGTTCTCTGTGTGTTTGTTTTAAATACACAGGCAAGAAAATTAAAATGACAGAAGTAGCATTCAGCTTTAAGAGTTTTCCAAGTGAAATAGTATTAAGAAATGGATGGGCTTTTTTTTTTCAGTCTTCCATTACTTCAGTGATGGATTACCTTCATTGCTCTAAGAACTGTGATTTTCTAACTAAGCTAGATATTCATTGTTACAAATAAGTTGCTAAGTTTGATTGCAACACATAGAGGATATAATCATGGAATCATAGAATGATAGGGGTTGGAAGGGACCTCTGGAGATCATCTAGTCCAACCCCCCTGCCAGAGCAGGGCCATCTAGAGCAGGTTACACAGGAACGCGTCCAGGCGGGTTTTGAATGAAGTCCTTAAGGCTTGTAAAGAAGGTCAGTGAGTTTTAAAAGTGATCTACAGCATATGAAGGTCTGATAAATATAGTTGTGCTGAAAATTTATACATAAATGTAGCAAAACTAGCTTTTTGTCAATTTTAACAAAAAATGGCAACTCACAGCTTTTTATTCTTCTTTCCCCTGATTATTCTTTCAGTTGCAAGGTAGTTTGGTCACATTGAAAAAATGTGCACTCAACGTAACTCATTTTAAATATCTTCGTTCGGGAAAGAAGCTTACACAGAGCTCTTATTTCCTGAAGTCTTGTCCCCTTTGCCATGGCCCAACGAGATGGGCACCTGCCAGTTGCTCTGTGGCCCACCAAGGGCCAACCTATTTGAAAGTAGCTCTTGAAAACATCCCTTCTCTGTAGTTCATGCTTTGGAGCAGTGGTGACTGCAGTCCAAGCCTGCTGTTTTCTCAAAGTGGTTTTGTTTATGCTGGTTCCAGCCTTTCTGGTCCTGAAGATGGCCTTTCATTCCGAGTATCTTTCCCTCTTTCCTCCTCAGTCCCCCACCAGATCCCTGCAAGTGTGGAATTCTCTTGCATCACAAAAAGGTGAGAACTCCTCTTATAAAACTGTACCATGACTACACAAAAAAACTGCAGAGAAGGGAGGGGGAAAATGGGAGAGATGAGTTTGATCAAGAGGGGAATATGGGATTATAATGAGGATTTACAAGTGATCCCTAAATGGTCTCTCTTGGCTTCTTCATGCTTTCTTGCCTTCCTTGCTGTTTTTACTTTCTGTTTTGAAAATGAAAGACTTTTTCCTCTCCAACTGAAACTTTAAGAATTCCAAAACTCTTGCTGAAACGGCCTGTGAAGGTAAAGTGAGGTACATTGTATGTTAATAAACAGTAGTTTTAACCTGTGTTGTGGTGCCTGTAGTTAATGTTTCTGCTGGTAATCCAACAGAGAATAGGCAAAACAAGGTGGTTTGAATGAATATCGAGTATCAGGTGATACCCTTTTTTTTTTTCCCCTGCTTTATTGCTATATGTACATGATATCTAGTTAATCCAAAACTTGTTTTGAAACTTTTCCTCAGCTATTACAGACTCTTTTCCTCCATTTCCCTATCTTGTTATAACATTCTTGATTTATCACATTGGTGCTGAGGGGGAGTAGATTGAAGTGCTGCTGCTGTTCTTCCTCTCTCCCTTTGGTGATTGAGTACATTTGCATGCTGGGGGTACTGATGAAGCTCAGCCTTCGCACTGCCTAGTAAATATGACTCGTCTTCCCCTCTTTCAGGCTCAGTGCCTCTTTTTGTCACAGACTTCCACGATTGTGGTGATAATGCTGCTGCACTCACATGTGGCAAAAAAATGTGCTTTTTTTTTTTTCAGGGCATAAATGTTTTGTGGATATGTTTGACATTGGTGGCATTGTGTGACTTGTAATGGGGTTTGTTTCCATGGGAAACAGTCAGCAAAGCCAATATGACTTAAGATGTGTAGTAAAGACGCTCTACGATTAACTTCAAGTGAGTGACAACCCTTTTACTTCTTCATTTAAGAGATTACAGTGAGATGCAGAATCCTTCATGTTCACATCTTTTTGTTTAATTCATCTTTAGTTTGCTGAGTTTTCTATGAAAAAAGCCTTATTTTGTGCCTTGCTCTGGTTGTCAGATTTTAAAAAAGGTGTAGGAAAATTCAACAGGGCTACAGAACAGCTTTCCTTATGAAATGCAGCCTGTGGAAATGTGCCGAAGAGTAGGAATTGTCCGTCAGCTTTTTCACTTTCTAAGTCTCCTCTTTCAAATGATTGTACTAAAAAAAAAGGAGAAGATAGTCAACAGCCTAAGGGTTTCTCACTGAGCTGGACAAAAAAGTAAAAAATACAAGATAACTTGAAAGTGAAATGACCTAATTAAAAACAGAAAAAAGGTGCAAATTGGAACTCATTAACTTGTGTAGCAGTTACATTGAGGTGCTACAGATTTTCTAGTACTGGAAGCACCTAAATCAAGATTCTAAATATCTTTTTAAAAGACCTAAGAATTTAATTTAAGTTGAATGTGGCTTCTTGCAAAAGTTTAAAAAAAAAAAAAAAAAAAAGAAAAAAAATGCAGTCTTTGGGATGTGGCAGGGTTGGTAGAGGTGATTGTAAGGTCATAAAATATGTAAGTTTCTGCTTTATGCCTATTCCTGTTTGAGAACTAGAACAAGTTGGCTTTGGTTTGTCAGATAATCCTAACAAATGGGAAGAACTCATTTCTGTGCTGTGAAGAAGCAATCACCACAAGTCATAGTGCTCCTCTTCAAATAGCGCGAGACAATCTTCTCTTTTGGCTCTAAATGTTTTACTGTTTTGGCTGTGCTTGTGTCATAGTACAGTTTCCTTGTTACCTTTTCATCCTTTTGAAGTGAAAATGCTGGTTGATTGTTGGAACTAAGCAAACTTGGCAGCTTTTGCTTCACCATTAAGGTTTCTGTGATTTATTGAGAAACATCAGGGCTAGGTGAGGTGGCAGTAACTGGTTCCTGGGGAATACCAACTCACTGCGGACACCTTCTCGCTGAGGCCACTGGCCTCACTCCAGGTCCCCTCACTGGGGCTGGGAGTTTTGTTGGAGGTGGCAGAGAGTAGAGAGTGTGGGTATGAGCTTCTGGCCATGTCTTGTCTCTCCAGTGCTGGAGCAGGTGATACTGCCCCAGGCTGAGGACGTGGGGCAGGAGAGAAGTGCTGAGCAGTGGTGGGCTGTGCTGCCTTGGATAGCACAGCACCACTGATGCCCCCTGTTGTCATTTAGAATTGCATACGTCTGAAACTGTGATATTATTTATTATCTCTATTTCCTGTGTTGGTTAATCGGAACTGTCTAGGCATGGTTTAGGGGTGACAAAATGAACGCGGTCATCACTGTAACATGGTAGGGATGGTGAGAAGGCTCTCAAGATTCTGTTTCTGCTGTTGGTTTCATTTTGTATATATTACAATTCCTTCCTAGCAGAGCAGCTGGCTTAAAAGCACCAATGGTTATAGCACTGGCTTGAAAAAAGGGAAGCCATTGTTTAAATCCTAGATTGGGAGTGTTGGGGTTTTTTTGTAAGGCACAGTGCAATAGTTAGCACAGGCCCCTGAGAGCCACACAAATACATGGGAGTGAGACGTCTGTCTTCTCTTAAAAAAAAAACAAAACAAAACAACCAAACAAAAAAAACCAACCAAAACCCACCAAACCACTAAAAAATCGTTCCTGAAGCCATGTACTTCATTCTGCTGCAGTAAGAGCAATTGGCTGATATCTTAGTTTGCTTGGGATAGGAAAGTTGCTAGTTTGCTGCTCAGAAAGACCATTGGTTTAGTCAGCCAAACTTGCACATGAGCTGAAATCTGTCTGAATTCTCACGTGTAATTCTCTGAAGTTGTCTTTTCTTCACTGGCATCTCTCAAGAAATATAAAGCTTCCTCTGGTGGATGCTCCAGAGCACCTCTTAGAAAGGCTGTTCAAGTTGGACCTGGATGCAAAACTGTAATCTTGAACTATTACTGTAGTCCCCTGGGTTCTGGACCTCTGTAGTCTCTCCACGTTTCATCTATCACTCCTTTACATCTCAGCTCTCATCTTAAGGAGTTAGAACAGGGCTTAGAAAGTTGTTCTGAGCTCAGATAAATGATGGTGCTTTTCAGGGATAAGATTTCCTAGATTTGTATTCTCTGACCTCACTATTACTTGCTGAAATAGGGAAAGTACATGTAACTTTCCTTGGAACAAGAAAATGCTATTCACTTTGATTTCAATCAGTTTCCTCCAGAGAACCTCTTCATTTTGATGCACCAAAATCTTTTCAGAAGAGATAGAGAATTTTCTTAAAAATGTATAATAAATACAGGTAAGATTGCTTTTGTGTCTGTGTTCATGATAAAAAACTGATTCACAGACATTGCAGGTAGCATAAATTTTTCAGGGTGTGTGAATAACTATTCTGCAATGGGAATGAAAGCAACTGTAGCCAATACGCTTAAAAGAAATTCGTGACCACAAAACATGAAAGTTACACATTACAAGATTAGAAATGAAGTGAAAGAAGAGAAGCCTTTGAAAATCAAAGCAGCAAGCGTCTTCGTGACATAACATGAAAGAGCTTGTTCAGTTTTCTTTTGGTTTTAAACACTGAGGAGAAGCACCACAGACAGGTTTACTCATGCTTCAGATGCCGGCTGTTTGGAGGTGCAGGCGCTGGAAGGCAGTTGTGTTTTTGAAGAGGCGGTGGGGAGCCTCTGGAGTTGCTCTCTGCAGGGGAGGGCCGGGTTTCCCCACTGTGGCAGTGTGCTGCGTGGAGGACCCTTGAGTCCAAGAGACATTTGGAGGAAAACTGGGGCAGGGCAATACCTAGATTAATTCTTGGGCAAGTTTTCCTGTTGGAGTGATAGTGTATGTGTGCCGGTGAAGGGCTGGCATGGTGGCGCATGGATTCTGTTCTTTATATCGGGAGAGGAAAGTATCTTGTTTATGTTACTTGGGACAGTAATGCTGAGGACATTCCTCAGTCTTGTTCTGCTTATGTGAGATTGTGTTTCTATACCACAGTTTTCCTGAGGAAAATTACTACAACTGCAAAGTGATCTCTGAGAACTTGGGGACAACTAAAGGTGTGTGATTTACCTGAAAGCAAAGGTAATTTTCATATCATCTAAGCTACAGTTTGCTTGTGGCACAAGCCTTGTGCTTTCAATTTCAGCCACATGTCTGTAGTGATGTAATTGTGCAGTGGATCATGTGAGGAATGTTGACATTTATTTAAGCATTTTATGTAGCACAAAGAATACCTGATCCTTGGATTCCTAGGTAGGAATTTACTCAAAAACTGCTCAATATTCTTCATAAAAAATTATTTCTATTGATCTGAAAACTGAGAAAGATGCAAGTGAAAGATAGTACCTAGTCTTCCTGTCCATAAGCAATATAACACGGGTAAACTTGGGCTGTGTTTGTGCAGGCCTTTGTAACTTCCAGAACTATGGCTTTATTTTTGTGTGTGGCTACAAAGCTACCAAAATCAGAGGAGAATCTGGCAATTTTGGTTTGTACAGTATATAATAAAAATCCAAATTAATTTCCATAAATTTACCTATTATGTGTGCCACCCTTACTAATTAACTTGCAAAATATTTTTCCCTCAAATGTTGCTATGGAAGGGGAGTTAGTTTTTAAAGAATTGATATGCATGGGGTAGGTTAGTAATAAGGACTATGAGGAATTTTGGAAAAGACTGTGCATTTTAATTAAATCCATCCTTTGAATTTTTAAAAAGTAGTTTGAAAACAAAACAAAACTCATTCTGAAGCCATTCCAGCTAATCAGGGATTTCTGGCACTAAGTATTACACAAACCCTAAGGTATTAGACTAAAAGACATGTGTCAATGAATATATAGAAAATTAAACAGTGAAGTTAGTTTTTCTCTTCAGAAAATATTAACCTTGTTCACCCATGAATAAAATGGAAGAAGAACTGTCAGAATATTTCTGTAGGAATGAAATGCTGAAAATTAGAGTGAACGTTACATGATAACTAATTGTCTGCAACAGCGTACAGTGACAGATGGCTTGTTATCATGCTTAGGGACTTTTTTTTGTCATCTTCTGTTGTCAGTAAAAATCCTTGTTAGGAGTCAGATGTGAAATGATTGTCTGCTGATCAGGGGTTTATCGGGAAATTAATTTAGTATGAAAGTCCCTGCACTTCGGAAGGCGAACATGGAGCCAAAGGCTCCGCAGAGTCTGTCTCACAATTGGAATTTAATTTGTGTAGTTGTTCTGGCTTCAAGCAGAGGTGATGTTCCCTCTTTATGAAAAGTGAAGCTGAATATATGCACTAAGCACGGCTGTACATTACAACAAAGAAAAGCAGAGGCATGATGGAAAATCATTGTTTCAGTCTGCTGCTAAAAGTTGTTTCCAGAAGTACCTGAGTGACTGAAGAGTGTGAAGGAACTGAGGAGCGCATTGGAATGAGGCATTTAGATATTCGAAATTTTTCTTCTTCCATGTGAAGTCAAAAGATAATTTCAAAGCGGCGAGAAAAAGAGATAAATTGTCTTACAAATATATACATGAGGTCAAGCTGCTAATTCTCTGCCTGACTGTGACCAGGCCCTCAGTAACGAGGCCTGACTCTGTGAGTGTCACCCTCATCGCCTGTGAGGGACATGGTCACTCTCACACTGTTCCCTACTCTGGTAATGAAATAGCTGGATGCCATCCACCCCAAAATTACCGTGCTTGGGACTTTCATCTGAATCACTATGACAAATGCTGAATTGCATTTGACTCTACTTAAGGAATCTATGGATTATAGTGAGACAGTAGAACAGCCCCATATCAGTCCATTATATCTGAAGGTATACCTTTCGTCTTCCCCACTGCCCCTTTTTTATCCCACACAGACCTGGTAATTTTATCTCCTCTTACTTTGTGATCGTTAGGCTCTTTTCCTGCTTAATGAGATTTCACTATTGCCCACTGGAGGGACTCTGGTGTGATTCAGACTTGTAAAAATATCATCGCTACCTTTTAGCTTGTAGCTGTGGCATTGGAAATGAAAAGGATACGCGTGACAGTGTAGGTATCACAGGAAAAAGAAATGCCAATGGTAAATTGTGATTATTAGAGAGCAGGGTTGGCCATTTTGGTGAATTTTACTACGCTGCAAACATTGCAGTAATTAGTCACCAGGAGCTAAATGTTTGAAAGAAAAAGCCTCTAACTTCTTAAGAGGCCTGAAGCACCTGAGCAACATTCTTTCAAGAGGTCACATTAATTTTTCTCTTGTCTGAACATAATACAGTTTAAAACCGTGAATGTTCTGTGCACCTCAGTATTTCTTTAGTTGAGGAACTTCTGTTCAGCTTCTAAAATTACCACTCAGCTTTATAAAGCAGACTTCTTAATGATCTGGCAGAGCACACATTCCTAAATACTCTTCTAGCAGCTAATGAACTTTCCACTGCAATTCATTGTGTACGCAGGCTTATATGCATGGCACATGAGAAATTTAAAATTGGGGTTTTGTTAGTGCCATTTAAATGATAAAAGTGAGCAATAGCAGGTAAGTCCAGGAAAGTAAGGAGGAGAAAATAACTTGAACTCTTCTGGTCCTCATTAACGTAAAGAAATCTCAGTGAGTCTGTTTTAGCAAATACACAGGGATTCTTTTTAATCTGCTGTATTTACTGTTAATGGGAGTTTTGCTTGCAGCTTCCTAGGCTCTGCAGTTAAGAATGACCCTCCCTTTTACTGTTGTTTTAACATGGTTTTCTTCTCATTTCATTACTTATTGTAGATCACCAAAATTACCGGTTTGCAAACTTGAGCACAGTCTGGTAATAAAACTTAATAAAATCAGGAAACATGTAAAAGACCTAGCTAATGCATCCTAATGCTGCAAATGTTAGAGCATCAGTTACTTTACCCTTGAACAATAAAGTTTAACTCTTCTTTATGGAAGTGGAGATTTTACAAGAATGGTCTTGAAGTGTAATGAAAATGTGCTTCGCCTGGGCTCTTAGTAGCTCTTCTATTATGTGTGTAGGTGCTCTGCAAAAAGATGATCAGTTCTATGAATTTGTTCTGTTATGTGGATACACCATAATCTTCCACAGAACTCTATCTAGAAATGAAGGTCTTTTTCCTTTTGGCTTACCTCTGTCTAACAGCTGTTTAGTCCTTAGCCTCAAACAGTGTGTTAAAGAAGGCCAGTGATGGTAGCTGTTGTTATTAGAGTAATTCTTATTCCCTTAAATCCTGATATTAGCCAGCCGTTGCCTAGTTATGGCCCAGGAGTCGTCATGTTAGGTCCTAACGAAATGCTGCTCTTGCCCTTGCCACAGCTGGCAGGGGAGTGCTGCACCAGACCCTGCGTTGTGGTGCTGTTTGGGAGAATACCAAATTCAGAGCTGTCAAGGTGATGTGTGAACATGACACAGCAGAATAAATTTAGAAGGAATGAGGAAGAACTGCCAGTGCAGAATTAGTGAACCTGTGATCATCTTGTACAAAATGAAAAGAGAGGCATATGTGACTGAACACAGTCTTCCATTGGGTAAATAAAATTACTGTGGCCAAGATAAAACAGAAAATAGAACAAAGTGTTTATGACATTAAAATAAATAATGCATGACAACTGGAAGAAGAGATAATTCACCCTTATAAGAGTGGTTCAAACGCTACAGGAAACAATTCAAGATTGAATAAAAGGTAAACAATGTTATACGCTGTAAATGCTCGAGAAAACCATCAGTTAAAGCTATTTGCTCTGGAGTTGAAAGAGGCCGGTAACCCTTAACCATAAAAATGAAGAGGAAAATTTAGGGAGTTGATTTTTTTTAAAAAAAAAAAAAAAAGGCACAAAACCAAAGTGAAAAAAACCACTTAGTGCAGTGGAGCTTTGTTAGCTCCACTGCAGCATCTTCGTAGCCCAGGATTTATGAGGGTGGTTTGTCATGAAACTCTGTCATCCTCAAGATAATCTGAGGAGGGGAGATTATGCATGAGGGTTAAAACTGGAAAAAATCAGTTATGAGGTCAGTCCTGTTCCAACCTATATCAATTAAACACAAATTTCAGCCTTATTCTGATGTGAATGGGATCCTTGTTAGCTTAAATCCTGATAACTACAAGTTTCCATTGGCCAATTTACGAAACAGGATCACAGAAGAATACAATGGCCCTTTGTATTCAAAAAGCTGAAACAAAAGAGAGTTTTTAGCCTAGTTTCCTAGCAAAATGGCTTGTCAGTGACAGTACTCTCTGAGGGTATGTTTTCCTGTCTGGCAATCGGTTCCTTTCTGCCAGCACCAGTATTTGATGGAAGGCTGATGTCTCCAAATGTTTACTTCCTAAAAAAACCCTAGGTAATTATATTGGCAACCTGGAGAGTTATATGTAAGTTCTGGCCTAGATACCTAGCCAGGCTTTGTATGTCTCCATGCTGCCCTTTGCTCAGCCAGACTTTGGGCTTCATTAACTTCGGCCCTTGAGGGATCTTTTTGCAAAGTATGGCGATGCAGTTCTGAGATACTGGGAGTGATTTTTGGGATCAGTTTTCGTCATGCACATTAGCTAAAAGTGAAAAAAACAGCGGGCTTTTATCAGTTTAAGAGTGAGGTAGGCTTGCACAGGGGGAAAAATTAAACATAGTATTTAATCCTGAAATGTGAAAATGTAAAAAAAAAAAAAAAAAAAAAAGGCTGTAGATGAAAGTAGAGACTCAAAAAAATCATAGGGAAAGGAGATAATCTGAAGAGCAGTGTCTTGGAAAATATTGAAAATCATTGTCTAAGAAGAGTAGACTATCCTGAATGTTGATTAATAGGCTTGAATGAAAAGGTTCACGCTCCGCACCCCACCAGACTGCATTGATCAAATCTGAGGGAACAGGTAGCATCGATACTAGCTTTGTAAAGTGCTTCCGAATGGCAAGGTCATTTAGAGAGCGAATGGAAAACCATATATTGTGAAGCACTGAGGGAAACTCCAGGGGCAGATCCAGTCAGAAGTAACGGATGGAATATGATGAAAACTAGAGAAATAATAAAGATGATTTGTGTCTTGGGGAACAGTAATGAGGGACATCCAAGATAACTAACACTCACATGAGGGTAAATGTGTATACATGACTGGGCAATGCAAATAGGGAGAGAAAAATAGCTGAAATTACATTATATACAGTGCAATTGAGAGAGATTTGTCAAAAATGCAACGTGCTGACTAGACGTCGTCTAGCCCAAATGCCAGAAATACAAAGTAATGTTTTGTTCTATTTGTTTATACCGTTATAGTGTCTGAGAACTCCTGCTGGGCATGTAATCACTTTTATAGTTTCCTATGGTCACTGCAGCACTGGCATCTAATTCATTATTTTCTGAAGTGCTTTGGAATACCTTGGGTATTAAAGACATAAAAACAAATTCTGTTCTTTGGACTCCATTCCATCATGCGGGGAAGCTACATCATCAAGACTCAAAGGGCAAGAACCCATTAAATGTGTTAAAAGACATGAGGCTAAGACAGAAGAATTATCTTGGCTAGTCATTGTTGCAAATTCTAGATCAAATAGTTATTTGAAGTTACAGTAGCCACCCAGTCTGAAAAGACTTTTGCTCCTTTCAGTGCTTGAAGTGTCACACTGAATACTCAACATCATGCACAAATCAAGTTCCAACTTACTTAGGCTTCCAGTTATGACTTTTAAATATGTTTTTCTTGGCTTTCAAATAATCTTTTATAATGTCCAGTTTAGAGAAATGACAGTCTGATGCTTGTGTTGCTAGTCACTACTTACTTATTTGTCCATATATGTTTCAATATATTTGGTTTGGGTTTTTTTTGTACAATGAATGAAATGATTGTTCCAAAGTTGATTTATTCTTGGCATTTAATTATTTATAAATGATACTCAACAGTCTGTCACCACTAGGAGAGTGGTGGAGGCCTTAGGTTTTCCTTTGTCCTGCAAAACCTTTATTGTTCCCCAAAGAGCCAAAAGCCTGAGTGTAATAAATACGTCAAAAAGTTCTGGTCGGATTACTAGTTGTATGAAAAGCAATAGATGGTGTATGTAAGCGCAAGAAAATTGCTGGAATGTTTTATCTTATTTGAGGAAGGTGTATGTACCCCTCTGAACAGTACATTATCCTCTGTTGAAACAACGCAGGAAGTACAAGGGGTGTTACGTACATCAGCTGGGGGGGCTTAGACTGTCAAGCTACAGGACTGAGATTTTGGGTTGCGTGACCGGTGTGGCAAATAACGTCAGAAAAGCTGATAGTCTGTTGGCAGAATAGTAGTGCTGGTCCCCATTAGGATGGAGGGAGAGGTGTTTATTAGCAGCGGTCCTTTATGTGGAGATCCAGAGAGCATATTTTAGCGAATGATTCTAAGACTGTCTGTCAAAGATTTTGAAACCAAGAACAGATTTCATTGTTGTTAATGCTGAGTAAATTTATGGTGTGTAAAAAGCATGTGAAATACAGAGGATAACAAAGAGACCATAAAAAAATGTAGTTAAACTTACCTAAACATTTGGAATATAAGAGTTTTCAACTCCTTTCAATGTTGGTAAGCAAGCAGTGTGATACTGCTCTATTTTGGGACCAGTAAAGGGTCAGAAAATGTCTCAATCCTTGCAGCTACATTAAGAAGCCTAAGAAAAAAAGATGTCCTTTGACACCCAGGGTTACACTCACTACGACTTAGGACCATACAGTGCCGGTGAAAGGTGATTCCTGCATATTGCCGATGCGGTTGTGAGGGATTTCAGTGTTAACCTCTGGCTAGGCCATTTTTTGGTAACGTTTTTGTCCTAATCATCTGTGTGGAACCATCAGCTTGGTTTTAGACTAGCAAATCAGATAGCTGAGTGATCCAGGAGTGGCTGGATCCCTTCTGAAGGTCGAGCAAAGCCAATGGCAATGATTTGGTAACTGGAAAGATTTCTGTGTGACCGCAGCCGCCTCCTGGGGTGCGGAGGTGGCTGTGGCACAGATGCCTGCATGGAGCAACTTGCCTGACGATGCAGGGTCAGCAGAGATGCGCTGTCTGAGGGTAACTCAGGTAAATGACCAAACAGTTTTGAGCTGGTAAACTTGCTTGTGGTTTTGATTGCAGTAGTCGTTCATGGCCCTGGGACAGAAAGCATCAAGAGGACTGCCCCAGGAAGCCTGTCCGGTGAGATGTGATCAGCTAATTAATGATTTTGTATACTTGTTTAATTAAATGCTAAGCCATAGCCTCGGGCCAGCAGCTTTGAATACAAGTTGATAAATTAGTCATTCCCGCAATGTGTGTTTCTGGAAGTATGTCCCATTTGTAAACAGCTGATGAATGCGGCATTACAAAAATAACAATACTTGTCACTCCTTGCCTCAGAAGGCTTCTGAACTGATGTAACAGCTTTACCTTTTGGAAGTGAAGTGCTAATGAAACTCAGGCATTGGCCACCTTTTATGCTGGTTCACGTATTTTTAAATAGATATATTTACATTCAAATGTAAGATCCAGTAGCCTACCATAGCAAATCTATTTTAAGTTCTAAAACGTTTTCTTTTAAATTGAAGCATAGCAGGGGATTTTGCAGCACCTCTGCTCAGAGTGGATAAAACAGTAATCAAATTTTAAATGTCTTTTTGTCCTTTCTTCTGTTGTATATGTAATTGATAAATTAACATTTTAATAGGACTGATGTCCTGTATCTCGCTCAACCACTCCACAGATAGGTGGATTCTTCTTCTTTTTGCTGCGAGAAACCTAAGGAGTGTGTACTTTTCTACTGGAAAATTCCACAATAATTATTCAGAGAATCATGTAACAAGAAATACATAGACATCCACGATATTTGAGTATGAAATACTCAGTGTTAGCTTATTGTTCAGGTTAGCTCACCTTCTTTACCATCAATATCCTCTGTTTTTTTATTTTCATGGCTTGGTGTCCTGAATGCCTTTGAAAAAATACTCTTTCAGTGTATGTAAAACAAGGATTTGATCCTGGTTTCCAGTGTGAAGCTTGCTTTTCTAAGGCATATTGTTTATTCATATTTTTCTCTAGCTTATTTTTTTTATTTAACAGGAAAAATGTTGGCAAAAAGGATACAAGTTTTATATTTTCTTGTATTATATTTACTGTCTACCTAGAAGCCATTGTGTTGATTAAAGTTGATTTTGTGTAGCGCAATACTTTGCCATTTGTTGAGAAAGGGAAATTTGCTGAGCAGGATAATCTTGTAAGTGTGCCATCACATCAGGCCGAGAACATACCAATGATTGCTCCTGACACCACAAAAGCCTGCACAGCCCAACTAAGCCTTGACATCAACCTCATCAACCTCATTTTATAAACCAATGAATGCATGAGGTTGTATTAGCATAAATCCAGCAAATGAGATGTGTGTGAGGCAGTTTTCTGAAGGTGTGATGTTTGGCATGACCCCTGAAAGCTAAAGATGCACAATAGAGCCAGGAAGGAAATATGTGTCTCATCCCTAATCAGGAAGAAAGATTGGTATCTCTGTGAACTTAACAACTAGTTCCGGTACACCAGACCAGTCTGCCCCAGCTCGGCCAGGGTAGCATATTGGAAACAGCAGGGAGGGCCCTGCTCGGAGGAGACATCAACGTGTCAAATACTCTGAACTAGTGCGGCGTGGGGAGGTTTGCTAGCACTTCTCTAACAAACAGACCTACATCTAGGAAAAAAGAGAGTGCGCTGAGGCAGTAAAACATAGGGATGCTGAGGAGCCTATGAGAATCTGGGCAGATACCCACATAAGCACAAACAACTTCTTAGCAAAATTAATTTTAGGGTGAACAGCTGCACAAATGCAAACCCCAAGTATAAAGGGAAATGAGGGCAAATCAAAGCAGAACTGCTAAGAATGCTAAGGAGCACGAGGAGACCTGCCATGACTTGCTGAAGTAGCAAAACAACATTCAGTTTGAAACAAATACTATTTTGCATATATAGCACTTTGTAAAGTGTATGCAATACAGTTTCATTCCATAGAATGACTCCCCTAGTAGCGTTGGGTACTTGGGGCAAAAAAAAGTACACTCCCTAAAAATGTTGCTTAAATATCTAACACTACCTGCTTAATCAGTGATTACAGCTGGCAATAAAAAAGCCACAGAAGTTTAATTTCACCTGTGTATTATACACTGCATTAATTAGACAGGGTAAAGAATACCTACAGTTTGAAAGGAAATGTCAGTGAATATTTAAGTACAACATTCTAAAACATTCACAAAAAATGTTACTTTGGAACGGCTGCTAGCAAGAGACACAGCAGCAAAACTTCAGTAGGTTTGTCAGAAGAAAACAGAGAGGTTCTGCCTCTTCTAGAATAAGGAACAAATGACCAAGAGGACCAAGATAAAACTCTAGACGACTGTCCCTTCCACAGTATGCTAAAATCCACAACAATATCCCTATACCGCAGGGTATTCTGTAACAGCAGAATTTGGGCTGGCTTTGGCCATAGCTGCGGGGAAGCTCTTGGGGATTCGGGGAACCACATGATACTCATGGCCTTGCTAACAGAAAAGACAGACCATCAAAGTGGAGACAAGCTAACTATCAGTTTCTTATATTTCGATTACTTTACAAATATGGTGAGTAGGTGACTTCTTCCTAGCAAAGGCCTGTAGTCAAATCTTTTGCTATGTTAGTGGTTTTTTTCATGTAAGTGATCTCAAGGTACATCGGCTGTCTTTTTAATCCTAGCATTTCTCAGCTTTAGCAGGCTCCTCTGTTATATCCCAGCTTGGGAATAAATTATGGAAGACAAGGATGTCTTTATGTGTTGTAAGCAAGTTTTTTGATTTCTCAGACAAATACCAAGCTAATAACTATGAATACTGCCATCTTTTTAATGATGTTTGTAGTGCAAGTATTCCCCACGTCCTGCATTACTACCTTGTGAGATGTCACAATTAGATTAGATGCAGTCGGTATCTGAACTTCATCAGAAAAAGATCAGGATGCTTTTTGAATTAGGTTCAGTCTTACATTTTAGTATACGTGACTTAGGGAGAGAGAAATGATGGCGAACAAATTGCATTAGTGATGCTAGACCGTGAGGTTTTGTTTTGTTTTTACATTAAGCGTGGGAGGTAATAAAAGGGCCGGGCCATTTGTAATCATTAAATATCATAAATACAATATCTGCAATGACAGTGCTAACAGCCTCAGAAGAACCTTTTTTTACATTTAATTTGAGTGGTTTATGCCAACCATTTTTTCTGCTTAAATATTTCCGTTTGATACAGTGTTGTTCAGTTCCTGTCGTAAGCTTGTGCACTCTTCTCAATTCCGAGGGGTGCTGTATCCCAGAGCTAGCTGCAGCCACATGCTGTACTCGCACTTGGGATGAAACCTAAGAGGATACTGTTACTATAGGTTGTAATGCAAACTGATGATTGGAAAACATTCAGTTGCTCTTCTTGTTGCTGCTTCCTTGCAGGGAAGAGGTATTTTGTATTATCTTCATTTAAATGATTTTTTTATTATTTTTTATTTACAGCACTACACCATTAGTAATTGAATTGCACTAAGAATACCTAAAAACTAATGAGTAACGTGGGTTTGTTGGTTTGGGGTTTTTTTGTTTTGTTTTTGGTAGAGAACAGAACTAATAACTATTGCGTTTTTGTACAAAGCTGAATCAACATCTTTATATAAATCTCTGCGGTATTATTTTGCTGTCTTGAAAAGCCAGATAGGTTTTGTGGATTTACCTCAAGCTGAAGAGACCTCTCCTGTTTCTTAGAAGTTTTAGATTAAACCAGTGTGATATTTACAGTAGAGTGCTTAATTCTTGTTTCTAGGGATCATGAGAGGCAAAAGTAATGCCCTGTCTTTGACATGTATATTGCAAATCAACGCAGCACCTTGAACTGGACTTCCAGAAGGCAGAGGCTGATGACAAATCACCAATAACTCATCCTTTAGTCTTCCAGAAATGCATTCCAATAATATTTTGAAACTGCTCATGGGGAAAACTAAACTAATCTCTTCTCAAAGTACCTGGCCAAAGGCTTCAGAAGGAAGAGTCAGAAAGGATAAGCCGAGTCCCCTACAATGTCAGAGGGGATCATAACTCCATTAATGTCAATACTGGGCCAGTGAGCAAAAATATCCATACTTAGCCCAATTAACAGGCTTAAGCTTCTAAATATCTTGGCACAGCATCTTGGCTTTTGAAAACAGAGAGAAACCCTGTGTCCATATGAAAGTGACATTGGCATTGTCCTGCTTGTATGAGTGATGACATGATTGATCCTTACTGCATCCTTCTGCCAAGAGCTGGTTTTGAAGCAGTGCCAGCAAAAGGCTGAGGCCTGGGACAGCGTGGCTGCATCCAGGTGAGGAGGACACTGCTGGTCACTGCTGGTCACAGCTGCTCACCCACCTCTACTTGTCAAAAAGGTTAGCCCTCCCTCCACTCCGCATGTGGTTGTTGCATCCCAAACCTGACCCAGGTTTCCATGAACAGTTCTCATGGGCGGATTTCTTTATTCTTTATCGCTTTAACAAAATCCAGGCTCAGGAGCATTTACATGAACAGTTGGAGTAGAAGGTCTTGGAGGGCAGGGCAAGAAATAGCAGAGGGAACAATATTTCATGTGGCTAAGAGAAAGTGTGGATGCAACTTTACTGTATGCCACAAGCATGGGTGTAAAGAATCATGGTGGATTTAGTTTGAAATCACTACGTCACTACATTACTGGAGAGCACGCTGTCCAACTAGACTGTACACAGAAGCTTGGTTCAGTATAACATTCCTCTCACACCTTCCCTCCAGCCTCAGTTTCCCATTTTCTCCGCTAAACTTCCTACATATCATCCGTGTGGTCAGATAGTGAAACAATACATCCTAAAAATTGCTTTCCAGAATATGAAACAGTTATTTTTGAGCATAAACAGCTCTGCATGGAATTGAGCTGACTGAGGGGAAAAAAAAGTTCAAGCCAAGTTGCTTTAGCTAAGAATACCTTCTCTCTCGTTCGCCAAGACAAAACAAATGCATTCTTGCAATACGACCTCGGTATGGCCTTGTGCAAAACCTGACGTTCTCCTATATGTGAATCAAATGATTTTCTGCAGTTGGAGATGGTCCTGACATTATTCCTCTGTGTTTTGCATAATGAATAGAGTGCTGTATGTGGACTGAAAAGCAAACCGGGTTTATGATGATGGTTTTCTAGATCGATACATTGTTATTAAGTATTCGGTGGTAGAATAATGGCCTCTGTACCTTGAGAATTTCCTTCTTTTTGTGAGAAAAAAAAGAGAAGAAAATATGTTTATCTGCTGTGTGTGTGATATTAACCACTCTTTCATAGTCATCATGAACCTTGCTTGTTTATAACAGCCAAAAGATTTGCTAGGAACATACAGAAATAGTTTTCGTTTCTGTTATAGGATTGTATTTTATATTGTTTGTAATACTTGTTTTTAAATCCTTTTCATTTGTAATAAAAGCACTGATTCTTTCTTGTTAGCTGCAGTACAAAACACGACCTTCACTTTTTCTCCTTCACTTTCCATAATGCTTTTTAGAATGGAAAACAATAGCTTACTGTCTGTTATTTTTAAACAGTCTCCCTGTTTGTTTGTAAATAAATAGCAGCCCTGGAATATTTAACTGTTTACACTTAGTATGCTTATAGCGGACAACAAAAACTATTCATCTGTCATTGCCACCAGTGATATCTTCTTCACAGAGTTATAATTCAATGCCATTTACAAAAGGGTTTATGAAATAAGAGCGAACACGACATGTAGCTCACCAAGACTGCCAAAGCAGCCACAGCACAGAAGGTATTTGCTAGTTCTGTACTGGCTTAATGCTGCCTCATGTCCTGATGCTTTGGAGTATATTTGCATATAACCAAAAGAAAAACCAAACCTTCTAAACCCATCACATTTTATTTATATTTGCTCACCCAATATTTGCCCACTTTTTTCCTAAAAAAGTAAAAAAGAAAACAAATCTATGTATGTTTAGACCCTCCCTCCCTACACCCCTCCCCTTTAAAGTCATGCAGTATTATTTGAGGACATTAATTTTTATCTGATTTATCTTTGAGTTCTGTTTGTGTAACCTATATCACTACATTACTGGAGAGCATGCTGTCCAACTAGACTGTACACAGAAGCTTGATTCAGTATAAAAAAAAAATCAGTATGATTAATCATAAGAGTAAAAAGACACCATATGCAAAGGTGTATGTATATATTTTATGCTTATAAATACTTAAAGGGTGGGTGTCAGGGGGATGGGGCCAGGCTCTTTCAGTGGTGCCCGGCAACAGGACAAGAGGTAACAGGCACAAACTTGAGTATAGGAAGTTCCGTCTCAACATGAGGAGGAACGTCTTTCCTGTGAGGGTGGCAGAGCCCTGGCACAGGCTGCCCAGAGAGGTGGTGGAGTCTCTGTCTCTGGAGACATTCTAAACCCACCTGGACGTGTTCCTGTGCAACCTGCTCTAAGGTGGCCCTGCTCTGGCAGGGGGTTGGACTAGATGATCTCCAGAGGTCCCTTCCAACCCCTATCATTCTGTGATTCTGCGATATTCTTTCAACCTTTTTTTTCTTTTATTCTCTGACATTTACAGCTGTCATCAAGAATATATTGAATGCTCCCCTGTCCATTTAACACTGTAGGTTTCATCTGCAATTTATCATTCCTCAGAAATGCTATTTCAATTTCACCTTGTTTCAAAGTCTCATTTCACGATGAAAGTGTAAATGGTATAAAATATAAATATCTGCTATTGTTAGAAAATAAAATGCACGCTTAGGTCACCTGCTTCTTTTTACCAAACTCTTTTCAGCAACTTGTCTAAGAAATCCGCCAAGCATGCTGATATTAGGATAAGCAGTACATATATCTAAGCTTAATCCATCTTTTCACCAGTCTTCCAGTTCAGTAAATGAACTAAAAAGTATGTAAGAGTTTTCTTCTCAAACTTGTTTAGTATGTCTTTTCTTTATGAGCCAACTTCACCCCTTACCTGTATTGCATCTTGGATATTTTAAAATGAAAGTCTACCTAATGCTTATTAATAACAGATTCTTATAGTCATTATTACTTGTAGAGGCCAAGACTCAACATCTTGTTCAAGGCATTTGACGTACATGATAAAAAATCTCCCCGCATCCTACTGAGTTGTTCTCAGTTGGGTAGAGTTTAAAAATGTGCAGAAAGTGTCAATGAAAGCTGTCTTTTTAAACTCTATCTTTTTATACTGACTATTTTTCTGTCTCCTTTTATTCTAACCTTTGAGTATCTAGTGTAAATTGTTCTGTGTATTTGCCATAATCTTGTAAGAGAAAAAATTGCGTGCTCATTTCAAAGACACAAGACAACAGACAGAGGTGGGAAAGGTATTGTGAAAGAGGGGTGTCTCTGGTTAATCTCCCCAGACCTTTCTGACTTGCAACGCTGCTGACTTACAGAATTTCTCTTTTTAAATAGTAACTCACAGTTAGGTATTTCTCATATAAATTTTTCTTCGTGGGCCACAAATTTCTGGCTTTCCTAATTGGAAAGTAGAAAGACATGCATTTTTTCTGAGCAGGATGCAGAGTGTCACTGCGAGTAGAAGGTGGATTGTCAGTTTTCTTCCAGTACTCCTGAACATAAATCTATAGAATTTAGCATCAGATGTCCTGTACCACTTGGGCCTTATGGCAGTGATCCTGGGCCCAGAGAAAACTGTTATTAGGCTTGATACATTTAAAGACAAGAAATTTATGGTGCAGAACATTTGTAAATGGCGGCTGGGCCATACTGGTAACTGAAAGGGAGTACAGATCTTTTTCTTAAGGCTCAGAAGGCAAGACTTGGGACATAGACTGGATTTCTCTGAACTCTCTAGAAGTGCAGCTGTCTTACAAAGTCAAAGGATGCATGGAGAACATACAAGAGAAGTGTTCCCATCCCTGGTTTATAAAAGTCTTCTGTGCCCAAAAGCCTGTGTTGTCTTCAAGTTACATCACTTGGTCTAATACTATTTATTACTATTTACCTACAAACGTTATCTTGCCTGTGTCGATAAGCCATTGTGACTACAGCAAAATATCAAAGCATTGAATGGGGGAGTGAGGAAAAAGGTATTTGTAGTCTGGTTCAGAAAATATAAGCTTCTCTTACAGGTTTAATCGTTAGTTGATCCAGATGATTTCAAACTAGAGAGGTTCTGTAGCACCTAATAGTGATTTAGTGAGAGTCTGAAAGCACCCAGTTTACTGACCTTAACTTGGCTTTTCAGCTTTATCTGGTTTCTAGTAGCTTCATAAACACCCTGTAGCCACAACGGGGATCTTATTCACAATAGCTTGTACAAATTCCTTCTTTTAATGACTGTTCTCCCTATTTGGAGGGGCTGTTGTCACTGTCTCCTTTCTACCCCTGAGTCTGGCCAAAATATCTGAGACCTGAGTTTGAGTTGGATCTAGTTTTTGATGAAGTGTTTATACTACACAGTGCTTTATTGAGTGCTTTGCTATGGAAAACACCAAATAACTGCAAATTGTAAATGTCAGTATTTCCTCAGTTGTACATTTTGTAAAAGGGATTCTTTAGCACCATGGTTTTATCTCTTGAATTCCCATTGACAGCATTATGTGTTTCCGTGCTACCCCATGGATGTATTAGTAGTCATTTTGGCGATTGCCGATGTTTTGTTATGTTGTAGGAACGTTATTATGAGTGCTATTGACAAGAAAATCTTGCTTTACCAATGTTTTTGGAAGGAACGGTTGTGAAGAAGCTCGCTTGAGATCTCACGCAGCTATAGCTTTTTATAGAAGGAGAAAAGTATTTTTCATTATTTTTACCCTGATTAGAGCGATGACGGACATCACATCTTAAAACTGACTTTCTAATTGACACTTACATTTTTTCTAGAATTTGAATGTCTGTGGTTCTCCTTTTACATACCTAATCTCAAATCAGTCACAGGAAGAAGGTTTCAGCATTACCAAATGTCCTCCTCAATCACAATGAAAGGGCCTGTTTTCTTCTGAAGGAAGTCATCAGCAATTGCAAAACGTGATAAGGATGGGAAGTGGTAGTATATTGTCAGTCAGTTTTCAGCTGTTGATAACCTCATGTCCAGTAAAATATAATGCTTTGGTTTAACTTCCTTCTTTATAGGATAAGGACTCTTAGGTGTGTTGGAGGTGATCAGTTTGGCCAGTGTCATTTGTGCTCTGAAGCAGAAGACTTGTAGCAGTCCAAGCCATTAAGAAAGCTAACTCGAGGGCTCTATGAGTCATTAAAAAAAGATATTGTTCTAATGCTTTTGACACTCTTGACAACAAAGCATCCATTGCACTACTTCAGAATGCATGTTTGTGCTGGTTTCTACTGCATATTGAACAAATACTGATTGTTTCAAAGGATCATTGGACCAATACCATCAAGATTTGTACAGAAGTTGTGACAAGAACCTATAATTTCTTAGTGTTTGTGCTACTGTTGTGTTTAGTATTATTTGATGAGTGTGTACAGAGCAAAATTGCTCTTAAGGCAATGAGGGAATGCTCTAAAAACAAGAAATACAGGAGGACTGAGGGCCTGTAATGTTCAAGGAGAAGACGATACGGGGCAGGTTGGATGGGGCTGTGAGCAACCTGGTCTAGTGGGAGGTGTCCCTGCCCAGGGCAGGGGCTTGGAACTAGGTGATCTTTAAGGTCCCTTCCAACCTAAACCATTCTATGAGTCTATGACGTTCCAATAAAAGATAGGTCGGGAAGATAGTCTCTGATACTGCAAATGTTGCAGAAGTGGTTTGATTTAATAAATTAGTTAAAGATGCCTCATGCTGAACTATATGTCGAATCAAAGTTAAACTAAGGGGGTTAGTTCCTTGGCCCGTGTCTGTGGAGGTGAGGAATTGCACGTCTTTATCCTTAAAGCATTTTTTTTAGGCAGAAGAATAAAATGAGATCTTGCAAGAAGAGGCTTGCGGCGAAGGAAGAGGTGTGCTTTGTCATAAATAAAGCCAGATGAAATCTCACTGTAATGGCTTGAATTAAGTTTAACGTTTGAGCGCGCTTATTTCTTTTCTGGGAGACACGTTTCTTTGGAGAAGCATAGTATGGTGTGGTGACATTGTCATTCATATTATTTTTTGAAATTTTTATTAATGAATTGCCTTCATTGTTACTTCTGTCACTCTAGGGCATGCTGTACCCAATAAATCTATGACTAAGCATTGCCTGAGCTATTTTCAAATTGCATATATAAAGACAGTGAAGTAGAAAAAAATCAGTGCAGAGTCTGTCCATGAGCAGTGAAAGAAAAACCTATTAGGTGCTTTGATTCCTTTTTTTTTCATGTCCTCTTGTGTTTCATTTGACTGGACATTACATTGAGATAAAACACATTCCAATTATCTATAATGGGAAACCAAATTACATTCTGCAGAAGAAATTCTGATAATGCAATACATGCAGGAGAATGAAAAATGATACAATGTATTGCTGAATTCTTATTATATAGCAGCATGATCTCCATTGTTCTGATTTGCTAACGGTGAGTCACAGGTATGCCTGGGACTGGATTGCATTTCTATTGTAAATCTGTCTGACACATAGCAGCCTTAAGAATAATGTACTGTTGTGTCTCTTTTTATTTAGAATGTATTTTAATGGATGTGGGTTTTGTCAGCTAGACAGCTCTGGAGACCATGCACATATCAAAGTGACAAATGCCTGACTGTTAAACTCCCGTGTCATATTCATGAGAAGAACTAAGATCTTTCTTTTCCATAGACTGTACGGAGTCATTACCTTTTGGGGCTCTCCTGGATAGCTACACACATAATCTTGTTTTCTCCCAGCATTCTTCAGCTGCACAAAGCTTGCATCCAGCTTTGATGGTAATTCTCACCGTTAAAAACCTTCAAAGCAAGCTCTGGTCTGTGGCTCTTGATGCTCACCTGCTCCATAAAGCCTGTGAGGTTAAGGTACGGCAGCCTACAGAGCGGGCATCCTGTCTCGCAAGAGGCAGCAAGCAGCTTCATAGTCATTAAAATACCATACTAGGTCTTTTAGATGAATGAAAACGAGAGTTGACAGGGTAGCTTATGGAATGCAAGGAAGTGAAAATGAGCTAGAATCAATATTACTGAGTTTGACATAGTTAGCTGGCTTTTTATTTTATTTTATTTTAAATACCTTCTGCTTAGTACCCAAATAAATTGAATTTTGGCAATTAGGCACTTGATTGGTGGCAGTATGATTTTAAGATGCTGTATATTGGTTCCTCTTGTGACTGGGAGGTTAACGTGCCTTGAGGGATATCTGGCAGTCCTCAGAGAGTCCTTATGAAATTGGCTGGGTAGGTGACAGCGCTGGGAATATTTCGTGTGCCCCGAGAGCCTGCTCAGGATACTCCCTTTTGGCATAGAGCAACTGTTATCCCACGGCCCTTGGGAGGACTTGTGGGACAGAAAATAGGGAGGGAAATGGTTTGTGTTGTCTTTATCCGACACCTTGCTGCTCAGACTGCCTGGCTGGTATAAAATCATAAGCACAGTTGCTACACATGCTGCACTCAAAGGAGTTTTCAGGGGTGGCTCAGCAGAAAATGAGATTTGGCCATATTCCAAGCCAGGCGTTTGTCTGCTCCTGAGGCCGTGGCAGATGGTCTGCAGAGCCGTCGCGCAGGGCAGCATGTAGGAGCGTGCTGGTCCCAGGTGGTCACCTCCATGTTCCGGAAGAAAGTTTTGGATCTGGCAGTGGATTTTGGCCTCAAAGTTGGGAACTGTTGTGCTCGTACCTCAAAGAATAAATGAAATGCAAGAAGAGCAAGGGACTTGAAGAGACAAAAACATACAGGTCAGTCTTGCAACCTTTTCTATTTACCATAGCGCTGGGAGCTTCTATGTTAAAAGAAATAAAGAGAACAGTTATTTTCTATCCATGTGAGAAAACTTTCAAGTATGTAGTTAGTCAGCACAGAGACAGACTATAGAAAGAAAATGTTAAATATTGCTGAAATACGCCACAACAATGTCAGAGATTCAGCGTAAAAGTTTTCTTCAGATTTTGTGCTCTCACAATTGCTAGAGATGAAGAGGGAAGAAATGCTGGGCTCTTCCTTCGCTGAATCAAGTTAATGAGGTTATGGATACATCTTCTGTGGATAACTAAATCCTTCAGCGATGTGTGAAAACACACACAAGCACATTCCAAGTTTGTGTTAACGTTTCTGAACAAAAGAGACATTTTTTGCAAGATTTTTCAAGTCAAGCAAGACTTGAAGACTAGCAAGCTTACATTACCATGTAAAGAAGCTTTTTATTTCTGGTGCATGAATGGAACTGCTAGGTGCATAATCAGTTATGTTCAAGATAAATGAAAGCTGGAAGAAAATAAATTTGGAAAGAAATTGAACGCAGGCTTTAAATAAGATGATATAAGGGTGAAGTATGAAGAGGTGTGTGGCATTTTGCAGATTGACACTATGTATTAAGACATGTTGAAATCATTCTACGTACTCTTCTCCTCTGATTTTTTAGTAACATTGAAATACTAGTTCTTTCTTTTTTGCTTTACTGAAGACCTTGCCAAGATCTTTGGATAACACAAGTAGTGATACAGCCTACGCTGCACTCCTCCTGTCTCCAGGCTGTGGAGAGTCTGCTCTTCTGCCAAAAGAAACACAGACATCCAGCAGAATGACACTACTTATGGCTTTCTATCTATTTAGAACTGGAAATTCCCAAAGTCTCTCTAGATCTGAAAGGACTAGGATGGCCTCACTCACATTTGTTGAAGAAAGGAATCTATTTCTATTTCTGTACAGTTTTCATTTTTGACAGCTAATGGCCTATGAAAATTTGATGCCATTGCAGGACAAAGTGGAAGAATTTTAACTTCTAAAATTTATTCCACTTGTGACACACAGAATTGTCATAGACATTTACTCCATTTAAAAAAAAAAACATAACTCTCTTTTGCAAGAAAAGTAATTGTCTTAATTTTAATGAGAGTGAAATAATTTCTGCTTTTTTAATGGCATGCTACTCAAGTTAAAAAATAAGAAATGGGCAGTATGTGTAATGTTCCCTTTTTGTGTACAAAGGATAGAATTTGTACTGAAGGAAAGTAGTCATTCTGGAAGACAAGGAGAGAAAAGAGGGAATTGTGTGCTTGTTTCCTTTTCCTCATGTACCTACTGTGTATTTCTGGGGATTAAGTGATGCTGAGAAGGAACAGATCTTAGGCAGAGATTGAGCCCACTTTACAGGGGAGTTTGCCCTTCCATCTTCATTCTAATTCCTGAGCATTAAAAGTCTTTATTTCTGGGTTTCTTATATCAGGTGCTGTGAAAGTGTTGTCTTCTGCTCTGCTAGCCTTATGTAGAAATCACCGTGTTTTGTTCTTGTGAGAAGGTGGCAACATCTCGCCAGACATCATAAAAATAAGGCAAATTCTTGGTATGATTCCTATCACCCCAAGAGGTCTGAAGTCGAATCCTGCCAGTTACATCTGTTCTAATACTGCTTTTATTCACCCAAGTGCTGTGAGCAATGAAACACATAGGATGGAAGGAAGGCTCTAGGGAGAAGCTGTAGACGCAAACTGAGCAGCTTTCAATAAACTTCTTTCCTAAATATTGGCAGGGATGTTTTCCTCCTATATTGAAGAGAATAATTTCCTCTGGAGATCTACTTCATTCCCCGTTCATGAATCAAAGAGCAAAATTCAGCACTGTTTACAAATGCTTTTTAAGTTGCTAACACGTGCAAAATTCATAGCAGCCCAGTGATCTGCCACTCTTCCTCCTAAATATAGCACACATTCAAAACCACATTATAATGTTTATGTCTTCATGACTAATCACAGCCAGGCCACTCAGATCTATAGTGGTGTTGCTGTCTGTTTCCCTGCTTAATTGCAGCTGTCAGCTTTCTCCTAATATGAAGCTACAGCTGTTCAAAGGGAGGTTTCAATGTCAGTGTCCCAGCTCCTGTTTTGCTCTTGGCAATGAGCCACAACTGATCAGCTGAAACATGGAGAGATTTACTTTTCACTGAGAACAAATACACTGTGCTTTGTGTGGAAGGGTGAAAGAAGAATCCTGAAAAGAATTAAAAACTATGGAGGAGTCTCTACTGAGTCAGAACAAAAATACTGTGTTTCTCGCTATTCTTTTTTTATTATGGGAGATTTCCTGGGGGAAATAGGTGCTCAGAGGAAGCTGAAGCACAGGTCAGTAAGACCTGTTCTCGCATCCGTGACAGTAAGCTCCTGAGATTGTTTTCCTTATTTTCTAATTTAACAGAAATAAAATGAAATTATCTCTGTAGCAAAACTAAAAAGGAAGTTAGACTTGCATCATCAGGATTTCTGTGTTTCTTTGAAGTGAAAGCTGTAGAACCTTGTGCCCAAGTTTGGGTCTTGCATGTTTGGCATCAGTATCATAAGTAGTGAAATTTTCTTGAATTACCATTTCTTACTACTGAAATAAATTTTAGACCATAGCAACGCTCTCAGTACTTAATAGTACATAGGTTAATTTTTGTTTTGTCTGCCAACTCAGTGAAAAAAAAAAAAAGAAAAATTGACTGACTTTATCATGAGCACAAAAATAATCGTGCAGCTTTCTCTGAACGTGCAATGCAGAAATAGAAAAAATTGCTGTTCTGAATTTTCCTTTCTCTTCAGTTGCGGCAGTACATCCTTGGCCCAGGGGCTGTTGGCCAGTTCCCGTTGGGAGTGGTTGTTATCATTGTACATGAAGTATAATTGCTTATTATAAACTTCCCTTTGAAATGCTTTTATTGGTAGGCTGCACTGTTAGGTGCATGTAAATTAGGCGTTTGTCTTATTATGACACATGCATGTAAGCAGTCCTTCATCATGAGATATTTGAAGAGAATATGTTTATATGTTAAACTGTATTTTCCTTTCATGCGTTGAATTCCTAGACCATTGCGGTGTGTCCTGTTAGAAGAGAAATAGAAATGTGTAGCTTGGCAGGAAGCCAGCTAAGGAGATGATCTGTGTTTGCCAAACACTTACTTATGAGTTAACTTTCTAGTTCCCTCACAGGTTACTCTTGCTAGTTATGAGAGGCAAACAACCACATTTTGCTCTTTGGAACACGTAAGGTGCTATCAAGTAGCACATGTAAGAAGCATACAGAGATTCTTAATTACATTTATGATCTAATTGCTCTTTTGTGTTGACGCTGCAGTTCTGGAGCCCGGCCCCTGCTGAGCCTACTGTGATGGGAATGGATGCGTGCCTGAAATCCACTCTCTCCAACTCCTGTGTCCTGCAGGCACAATTTCTTTTGATCAAGTCCCAGTTTTAAGAGGAAAAAGCACCGATATCATACAGGCTAGAGAAAAATGAAAAGTTTTGCATTTGCCCTTTGCCAGAAGACATTTAGTCCTAATAAGTACAGTTTTATGGTGATACAAGTTACAAAGTACCCCAGAGCTGCTGTCTGGTTCCAAGTTTTTAAGGAACTTTTAATTTCCGTAAGAAAGGAACCCACAGCCATGGTGTTACATTTTCCTGGTTTAAGAATTTAACTGTTTCCTCAGCTTAAACTCCTTTTCAGAGACATTTTCTGCATAAAGCTACAGCTGAACCTCAACTTTCTCGTCTTCCTTAATGTGCAGATTCTTACTCTGTCTTAATTAAATTTGCTTCTTTTATTTCTGTTTTTGTCCTCAAATGTTTGGTCTGTAGTGTGCATAATGCTCAAGATGTTCTGCAGGTCACAAGTCTCAAGAGAGCAGCTAATTCTTCCATTACGTGCTTGTACTTACTGCAGTTACAGCTGAAATTAGAAGAGGTGTTCCCTGACCTTCACTAATATGTAATTTTGACACCAGTAAGTGTATTTCAAGAGGGATGAGGATATAAGTCGCTATGAGTCTCTTATACATACTGTCATTTCCTAGGCAACTCACTGTCATACATGAAAGCTTTAAGCATCTCTTACAGAATGCATTCCTGCATTTTTATGTCTTCTAAAAAATGTTTTTTCAGTATCTTAAATTTACAACAAGAAGAAATGTGCAGTTTTTGAAAGTCAAAACTGAAGCGGAAAAAATTGGTAGAAGTGACCATATATCATGATTACTGAATGTTAACGTGAACTGCCTGGTACTAATCCAGGTATTTCAAGTCCGTATTGGGCAGGGTATCCAGATCAGTGAAACTGGGGCTGCTGGTTTCCTGACTGGTTTCCCAATCTGAAAAATACTATAAAAGAGGTGGTTATTCATATCACTGGGCCTGTACTTCACCTGATTAGTACTGTATGGAGACAGGAGCTCACATGAAAACCTGGAGTGAGTGAGCGAAGGATTTTCTCCAGTGGTTACCGTTGCCCTCATTGTAGTAAGGGGACTAATTTTCAGTGCTGAGCTGCCACATCCTGAATTTGTAGCTCCTCTGATGTTTCTCTTGCATCTGCTTGCATCTAAACCAGGCTGAGCTAATTATAGGGGATCAGGGAAGACTTAATTCTCACGAGGTCCTTAAAAAAGACAGCAGTAAATAGCTGATAGCAGAGCTTGTCATTTCTGTCAGTTCTCTTCATTTTGAACACTCTCACTTGAATTGTGTGTTAATCATTCAGAAAATTGTTAAACTTGGAAATCTAAAACTGCTCGAGTGAAAGTCTAAAAACTGAAGGAAAGTATGTGATATTTTTGTGAGGTCTGTGAGCGTCTAGTGGCAGACAAAAAAGAGCTAAAAGGTCTGTTGCCTTTCCTCCACAGTGATAATTTCCAGCATGGTCTATACACCTGCAGCCGTAGGGCTGCTGCAGGGTTTTATTGCACCTTGTCCCTCCACTTGCACTGTTGTGGCATTAGCCTTTAATAGTATACTCCATCAGAGATAACTCTGTGAAATTTCTTTTCTTGGGCAGAAATTGGGCATAAGTGCACTTCCATGTCGAAGTTTTTGCATGCCTCTTGACTTGGAACGGAGAGTGTTGGTTTTTTTCAGTATCAGCTTCTACTCTTCATTATTTTTGTATAAATCAAAGACCTAATGGAATTAATTAAGCAGAGGAGTGTTTTGTTTTTGCTGAAAAAAGAAAGGCATTCAATACCACAATGACTAATTCCATGCAGTGAGGAAGACTGGAGTCTTTAGGAATGGATAATGTCAAGCATCCTACTGGCAAGTGGAAAAATAATTATCGAACTGGGAGAAAAATTATTGAACAATGCAAGAGAGATGACCAAAACCTCAGAAAAGTTGTCAGATGTGATTTTAAACTTGTATTTAATCTTGTGATGTTGTGAGAGAGGGGAGGAGAGGAATTATACTGAAGGATAATTGCAAGATTAGAAGAAGTAACAAGTTTTTACACAGCCACTTACTTTAGGGGAGCTATCTTGTTCCGTATAATATGCGTCAAATGGCCCATACCCGAATTTCATGGAAGCTGAGCTCTATGCGTTGTTGCGAGGCTGCCAGCATAATAAGGAGTTGGACAGTCTGTAATTCAAAACCCAGGCACCTGAGACTAGTAAATCTAGAGAAGAATGACCCTGACCTGCAATTTCGATGGTAGACTTGAGAGCGCTGGGTTTTTTTGAAAATAATCTCTGCTAACCTGGGAAAAAGCTACCGAATCAGAGTTGTTTCATATATCGAAGGCTGGCAGCCGAGTCCCTCAAAAATTCTGTTCAGGAGGAAGTAGTAACAGCTTGCAGATGTGGCCCTTGCAGCTTGAGATTTCCTTTTAAACATTATGGGGAAATTAATATGTATTAATTATGTTTTTCTTTGGGGATAATGGCTTACAAAATTGCATAAAACTCTGAAAGTCTCATTTACCATTAACCTAGTGTTGCAGCAGTCCTGCAGTAGGTATGTGGACTGGACATCTGTCACTGACTAACAGCATCTATCCCCTTTGCAAGTAAACTTTTCACAAGTTTTCTTTTTCCCATTATGCGTACTTTTTTCCCCTTTCCTTTTCCCCTCTGAAATGGCATGAGAAGAGAATAATATTAAAATGTCCATGTGCTCTCAGTGGGCAGTGGCATTGTGGCAAGTATTTATCCACCTTTTTTAATATTTTCTCTCTTCCCCGTTCCATTTTGGGCTGTTGTGATAGTTAAAATGCCTTCTTTAGTCACGTGCCTTTTTACCTAAAAAGCTGTACACATCGCATAAGCACACATTTTAACATTCTCCCCCCACTCTTCTTCACCAACACCTTTTATCTCCAGCTATACAAAGAGCCTTGTCCTTTGCTTTGTAGGCAATTATTTAAAACCCCCATGTACTTGGGTTGCTATTCTTGGCCAGTTGAATGCTGGCCCTTATTATAATGAACACTAATCTTGGATTGTTGCAAGAAACTTTGAGGTACAGGACAACCATGAGTTTTAAAATGAAGCTGTAGATTTCTGCAGCTGCTTGATAAGAAGCTCGACTGCTGGGAACCTTTCTGAGGTTCATAAAAATGAAACACTGGAGAATGACAAATCCTTTCGTCTACCACTACAACGCTTCATTTCTGAGCAAATGCAATACTGTACTTAGAAGATTACAAAAAGCACCATTTATATTTCAAGAAGATGTTTGCTGCTGCCCAAATAAAATATTTTAAAATCACTTTTGTGTGCACTGAATATTTTAGGCCATGATTAGATATTTTATATACAAACAATAATCCATTCTTCAGCTGTCCTGATGGATCATCAGGTCAACTGCTGAGTTTTCAAGAGTGGAAGTGTAGGAATGGCAAAATCATTGATGTGTGGAAATTTTATAGAGGCAGCCAATTACTTTGAGCAAATAGCTGCTTTTGATCTTTCTGGTGATCGAGCTGGTGATGTCTCAGGACAGGAAAATCTACTGCACTTCTTTAAGTGCAGCACATTTTTCATGCATAATAACATCATTTCTGTAACCTTCAAATGTTTTGATTTCAGAAAGGCCTTTTTTTTTTGCTTTTCTGGTCATAGAGCTGAGATGGTTAAATAACTTTGTGCTACATGTGAGAATGTAGCTGGGAATTCTATTCCAGCATGAAGAGTTAATTTAATACAGTATTTGAGTCACTTGCTCACAGCCCTGTTTTACTGAAAATGACAGGCTTGACAGAAACCTAAGGAAGCCAGATGTCCTGGAGACACCTGAGGAGTTACAGTCATTCATTATATGGTTTTTTTCTTTTGTCAACCAGACACACGTTAAAAAGAATTACATGATTTATCAGTTCTCAGTTTCTGTTTGTTCACCTGTTGAACAACAATACCCAGCAGAAGAGGGTGTTTGGGGCCTGATCAGTACAATCTCCACAGAACATAAGAATGTTTTTTATCCGTGTCAGGAATGCCAGAGTAAATGATTACTGTTGCAATGTCAGTCTAATTACATGCTAAACTCAAACGTATATTACAGTACACTACAACTGGTTACTTGTCTATTAATACTGAATAATGCAGCCATGCGTACTTGACAAACGCTGACAGAAAATAGAATGTGAGCTAAAATTTAGTCGCTCTTACTAAACTTCTTTCCCTCAGCCCTTGGCTCCGAACTATTTCAGGGTTGGGGGAAGTGGGAGATGGTGTTTGTCAAAGTGCGGTTCCCACCTCTCGCAGGACCGAATGTAGGCAGTAGCTGACAGTTTTATCAACTGTTTTCTCTCTGCAGAGTGATCGCTGGATCCAGCTAGCTGGGCAAGTAACAGGAGAGTGAGCAGTTTGTGTAACAGTGGGATGTTTCATGCCTCACTGCTTTCAGAAACACAACCTCATCATTAGTTTATTTTTTTCCTGACTAAATTAAAGAAAAAGCCGCAGAACTGGTATGATTAAATTTCCTTCCTTCTTCTTCCACTACCCCACTTTATGAAACGATGCCACTATTTGGATAAAGTAAAGCTTAATTAGTGTAATCAATTTTTTCGTGAAGATTATATGTATAAATTGTTAGTCTGTTGCTTTAAATATTTGCGTGGTAACATGCAGACCACTTACCCCGTGCATCATGACATAAGAGTTCCCAACCATTGCTGTAAACTAGTGCGAACAACGCAGTAACATCTCCTGCAAGTATTCTGCTCATGCCTTCAAAATGTATTTCAACAGTATTAGTTTGCTTTTACGGGATTCATAGTTAATCTGTAAGATAGCAGGTTCTGCACACAGTTATACTCTCTGAGATTTGTACTGTAGTGACTTGAGACGTCCGTCTGGAGAACAGAAGCAATTTAATGAGATTTATATAAACAACACGTCTGTCAGTTTTGCAAGCACTTATTAGTTGAGTACATCCTAAGTGTTAGCAGCTTGAGGATCAAAGTGATATATTTAGGATTTTTTGCAAAGCATAGTTATTTGTTATAAAGAATGTGCCAGTCGTTGCAAGTAATTAAATAAAGGTTGAATTTGTTTTTATGTTATCAATACACAAAAAAAGATAACAACACTAGATATATTTTTTTGCTGTGAGTATATTAGAGTCTTAGTCTTTTTAGATAGGAGACAGACTTCATGAATTGGATTCCATCTGTGCCTTTTTGGTAGTGAATATTTTTACCTTTGTGGCTTACTAGAACAAAAGAGGTTCACTTGCCCTGTTATCTTCAGTGCTGCCCAAGTGATGAGGTCTCCTAGTCTGTAGGGAACCACACAGACAGATGATGAAGGCATGAGACTAAGGTCACGACAGCTTGAACCGCCACTTGCTGCATATTACAAGGCTACTTCTCTGCTAACATGAACTCAGTCTGAGATCCTCCTTCTCCCTGCAGTGTTTCCTGTTGTCAGTTTCTATTTATGGAATGCATTAGATTAGTGAAGGCCTTTGTTATGAAAATTGTTGGGTACCATGGGTGTTTCACCCTCTGACTTGGCACATACCAGAGATCTTCCCCAGCTCTTGTTGGACACCAAAAGACACCAGCTTCTCTCAGGCTTCCTGGTTCTTGGTGTGGCCGGTACTTGAGGAAGGGCCTGGTCCATAGCGCTGGGTAAATCAGCCGGCACATATGCAATTTCCAGTGCTTTGGCGTAGGTCAGGGAGCTGGAAAACCACCTATATTCAAGGCCAGTTATGGCAAAAGGAAATACAGTTTATTTACAAAATGCAAAACATAAAAATGTTTATGAAGACAAAGATAAGAGTGTGAAAGGAAAAACAGATACTCTAAATGAGTTACACTATAAAAGTCAGAAATATCCAGCTAATTACTTGGTAGCTGCTTAGTCAGCCTTCACAATCACACGTTTGGTGCCTATGCAGGACAGATGTATTCCGCACTACTTCACAGGAGAGACTCTTCTCTGCTTCAGAGTGTGTTGCTTCCATCCAGATTTGTATCTCTGTGCTCCTGCATCTCGACAGAACTGTCACTTGGTGTGTTCAGGAGGTAATTTTGATGTTTTCTCCAATACCGCTGTCATGTCTTTGGTAATGCTCATATTCAAGGTCAGATCAGGTACCACTCTCCTGTGCTTGATTAGGGTTATACATATTTAACTTTGTCTTTTTCAGAAGCCAGTACTATTTTGTAGAACCATGAGAATGAAAAGCATTACCTATTAAATAGGGAAAATATTTAAAATATCTAATAAGTTTATCTCAAATCTAACATAAGCTGAGGTAACTTTTTGAAATGCATCCCTGTTACCATTTCACATGCACTGGGTCTTTCTGTCATTCTCATTTACATCTGCCTCCGAGAGGCCCCGTGCTTACCCGGATGAACGACACATTTCAGTCTATCTGATCGTGACTGTTCATGTGCATAGCAGTGATACCTGTAATTATTTTTCCTATTTCCTACAGAAAAGTACAGGAAATGAAATTCAAATGTCAAGCTTTTGCAGAGTGAGAGAGGATTCGGATATGAGACTATCCATACAGTTTATGGTGCCTGTGGTGATTAATGGAAGAAAACATGGAATTTGCAGACATTGCTATTTTGGGCATCGGCAAACAGAGGTTATGGTTTCCGTCTGTGGGTTTTTAATTAGTTTTTGGTTTTACTCGGGTAAAAGCATTTGGTGTTAGGTACTTCGGTTTCAAAATGAGTTGAACCTTTACAACAATGCTGTTGAAGGGAAAGGAAGTAGGATGGAAATTCCCTTTCAGTCCTTTTTGATCTCACTTCTGCTTTAAAGTCAGGTCACGTGCTGAAAGAGAACAAGCTGTGCAAAATGATTTCCAGGTGATACATAGTAGGATCCCAGCGATGCTCCCAATGATGTCATCTCAAAAAAATCCCAACGGAAGTTGGTCAAAGACTTGGGGGATTCAGTCCGGTTCATTAGCCTAATGGACTGACAAATGTTTCTCTGGATATTTGATTGTCTGAATAACAGAAAACTCTTTGTTCCTTCAGACACTTGGGAATTGCTGAGCGTCTTAGACTAAGCACAGACAACATCAGTGTTACTTAGTGGGCTTGAGTTTGTCACTGCCAGCCTTGGTGTGTGAATAGCAGTTGCTTGTATTTGTATGCCGAAGCGTGTTGGCTTTTATACCCTGTACACATATTCTCCTGGCTGGCTGTGGGTTCGCTGGTCAGCTGTGTGAGGTCACCAATGTCCTCATCAGCTGGTCGTGCTCTAAAGATGATGATCCTGTTGCACAGGTGTTAGTTGTTCTAGAATTACTGAAAACAAGGAGGAGAAAGACTTACTGGGGTGCAACCTAGGAGGCTGGAAAACAAGGGCTGCCTGTTGCTGGAGAAGGTATAGTTTAAACTATTTAACTTATATTGACATCGGTAGTGATGCTAAAAGTAAGTGTATATAAATGGAATTTGTCTACTTTGGGCAATATCATCTTTCTTTATTTTCTGCTTCATAATTGTATGCAAATTGTGTTGCTCAGGCAGAGGAAAAAGTTGTGTTCTTTGTTTTCATTCATTCAGCTAGTGTAAAGTGGATAGTCTAAAGTAGATATTGGTTCTTGGAACCATTTTGCTTACCTACTTTGGAACGGAGGCTGTTAAGTGCATATCATCATTCGTGTTAGTGAAATTTTGGCAGCATTTCAAGAGATAGATCAGTGGATCACAAGTTATTATGAACTCTTTTCTTAAATTTATGAGCAGCCACTCTTGCGAATGGTCCTGCTAAAATCATTTTCAGTATTGATGGGAACAGCTGCGTGTCAGTGAAAGTGAGTAGTTGGAAATCTAGCTTTGAAATAGCTCCAGTTTTGATGAGTGCATCATATCCATGGTGTAGCTGAGGAACCTACAAGCTGTTGGTTTATCAGATGAGACAATAAAGGTATGTTAGAAGTCACTAGAGAGTAGCCTCACTTTTTTTTAAATCTAAGATTTTTAATTTTTTTTTAATGGGAGAGCTTGGTTTAGTAAAGCAAGGATTTAAGAGGAGGTTAACATTCAAACCACCTTACTTCAGTTTCTTTTATAAAAGACATAAAACTCAATTAAAGTTGATGATTGAGGAAGGAAATTAGGTGAACTGGGAACTCTAAACAGATCTACAAAAGCACTTTGAAAATTAGGCACAGATTATTCCATTCGTGTACAAAGTCATTTAGATGGTGAATGGAAACCATATACTGTGAAACCCAGCAAATTTTCTATGTTCATAAATAATTGAAACTCTGCAGGGTAAAATATTCAGTTGCAATAGACACCTAATAAAACCAGAAGAAATAAAAAGGACATAAGACCACCAGAGTATATCTAGTACATGATAAAGGACTTAAGCACAGCTGCATCGAGTGCACCTAGGTTAGCAAATAATGTAAAGGTGAAGCTGATGGCTAGGCAAAATTAAGTAATCAAGCAGGCTGAGTAGCTACAGATGGTATCTGGTAAAAGAGCCTTGTGCTAACCAATAAACCAGAAACTACGCATGATCATAAGGAAAAGCAGGTTTAAAAACTTGGTTTTCTGTCTTAGCTAGAATTAGGTACACTGTAGCTGGAATTCGACCATTGATATCTGGAGATTAATGTTTTTAAAAGTGTCTTTTAAGTATAATAAAATCTTTGAAGAAGAAAAGGTTACCCAGAAATATTGTCCTATGGTTCTGTGAAACGTCTGTCTATAAGTGACTATTTGTAATTCCCAAGCTACTTGTAATTATTACTAGTGCTTGTTCAAATAGTGAGATAAAGAGTACTGTCTGAGGATGATGTGAAAAGAGGAAAAAATCCCTTTGATCCTTTATGAAAAAGTAAATATATCAAAATTGGAGGAATAGACTTTTCAAGTTAATTCTTAAGTCAGGTGTGTTGCTCCTGCTGTTGTTAGAAGAAGGTAAATTATGGGACTTTCATTTTTTTCCATTGAAGATTGCTGGATTACGACCACTATAAACCACACCAATGACAATGCCATCCCATCAGGTGTTAATGAAAAGGGAGCAAGCAGCATAGACAGTGATGGAAAAACCAGACCCAGCTCTCGGTCTCCCAGCACGGGCACGTGGGCATCTCTGACGGGGTGAGTCAAGTTATACTGCACTTAGACACGTGCTTTACATCTTTACTAAGTATTTATATTTGCACAAGTGGGTGAACGTATCCATAATGAGGGTAAAGATTAAGCTGATGCAAAAAAGATGCATTTATGCTCTTATTTATTGAAACATAAAGCTGTAAGCCATCAATTTCAATCCCAATGAACTGGCTTTCCCTGTGTGATATCAGTAATATATCACATCACTGTGATCAGGATATCATATTGCTGTTCTTTCCTAAAACAGCCTCACCAAACCAAATGCAACCCAGGCTCAAGACCTTTTCTTTTACAAATCAACTTTAAAGTTCTCTAAGATAATTTCAGGTCATGGCAAGTTTCTTCACATGATCTGATGCTTCATAATAACACAAACCCATTTGATGTGAATTCACAATCAAACTGAGTCAGACATTGTTGATATACTTTGGTTTCTTTTGCTTTTATTGATCCTGTAGCTTAGCTGCTAAATTGTCTTCGTGAAAAAGCTGAGAACCATACAACTTAAAAAAAAAAAAAAAAATCCAAATTTTGGGGTGTTATTTCAGAATCTCAGCAAGATTTTCCAAGAGCCAGCTGTGGTATCATTAAGTTTCTTTCATAAAGAGAAAAAGTTGTTTGTTGCTTTCTACCCATATTCATCAAACTGGCCTCTAAAAATAAGTCTGGGATCTTAGCTCTACTGGTTTTGTGTGACTCATAGAGTCTGGCCTGATCCTCTGATATTCCAGTTTAGATTCAAAGTCTTTCTGCAATGTCTAAAAATACTGAGGCCAGAGCCCATCAGTAAGTCCTCTGTCGTCAGCAGCCGCTGATGATTATCCTGGTTGTGAGTCAGGCATCAGCAGAGAAAATATGTCCACACGCAGAAGGCAGCAAATACAATTCCTCAGGGAGATGACCGGAAGCGCTGCATGCCACTGAGATACGGGGCAGGAGCGGGGATGGAAATTGCAGCTTCAGTAGGAAAGAGGGGAGGAAAGCAGCTGCATTGCAAGAGGGCAGTGTGCGAAATGCTGTGTACAACCACTGGGACCCTGGAAGAGAGCTGAGGATGGCAGTTTATTGCAGCAAACAATGAAATGCACTGCTGAGAGCATGCAGCTGCAGTGTTGGCAGTGCTGGATTTTTGTTGCGTCCTGTTGCCAGAAGGAGAGGGAAAGGCAGCCGTGCTGGGGTGGGGAAGGGGAGGGCTGGTGTGTGTTTGCAGCTGCTGGATGTGTCTGGGCTTGACCCAAACAGTTCTGACTTTCAGGGCTTTTGTGTAGGCAAAAGTGGTAGCAGGATGGAAATGTCCTTGCAGCTTCAAGCAGACTCTTCTCCCAGACGAGTACCTACCTTGTCAGTGTCTTAAGCCAGAGCTGCCATGGCTTCCACCTTCTGCCACCCGATAGAAATGATGCCTTCCAGAAAATCATGAGGAGGAGCCCAGAAACCTAATTTTCTTTGCTGCAGGAATAAGCATATCTCCTTGATATGCCCTGACAACCATACAAAACAAGGTAGTTTTTTTCCCTGTTCTTTCTGAGTTCAGTATCAGCTGTCTGCAAATGTGAAAGAATATGGATGGATAATATGAATTGTCCCCTTCTGGTGTCTTTATGGGTTTTGCTTCCTGTTGTGGAGAAATCTGGTTTCGCTTTATCATCCAAACTCTGGAAAATTTCATATAGCTGGGAGAGTTTTACTGTTTTTCCTGGGTGTCTGCTCTCAGTCAGCATCAGAAATGGGGTGCTGAGGCAGGTGAGCCTTTGCCTTGGCTCGTTACTGGTCTTGCATAGTGATTTCTGATTGAATTGAAAATAGTAATTCTGAGAGTTATTCCTGTATGGCTTGAACATAATGTAACCACAAATGCAGAGGGGAGGGAGATTCATGCTCAACAGTTGTTTTCACCTGTGGAACAGAAAGTCTGAAGTGTATTACTATTTTGAAGTCTGTAGCTAAATATTACACTTGATTAGAAATAAGCTAAACATGTGCAAAACTTCATTTTCCAAACTAGCTTGCATTTTTTAAACATGATTAATACTCTCTCGTGAATGATTTTATGCACGCTTTATATCACGCAGTGCTGATGTTTGTTTGCTTTGGAGGCAGGATTCTTACGTTGCATCTCTCTGGTGAATCTTCACTGTGGTGTCAATCAGTTGTTCACTACTTATTAATTGACATAATTATTTCCCTTGCTAATTTTCCATTAGCCAGGTTTTGTTGTTGCTTGCTTTCCTAATGCAGTTCCTCAGCTCCCAAGTGAATGTACGTGTTCTCTACTTCAAGGGTTTTCTTGGGTTTGGTGTCTGGTTTTTTCTTTTCTTTTTTTTCCCCCCTCCCTTCTACAGCTGATGATCACTTTTCATCAATTAGAAAATGGATGTGATCAAGAGGTCCTGACCTTGCTGGCTCAAACAGCCTGAAAAGCAAACTCCAGCTGCAGTTAAGTCTTGATAGCTCCCAGGAGAATTCAGATTACCATAGTGATGTTTGGTAACTGTGAAAACAATGACCAAAAGCTTCTGAAAACACAAGTCTTCTAAAAATCATTATTTTGTTATTTCACCAATATGTTACCATAAACATACTGGCTTAGGCGGTTTTGTGAGGAAAGAAAAACACATAGACAAACACAACTGTATATTTTTTTTCTCTTTGTTTAGTTTTCATGCAAACTAGGAGCTATGGAACTGTGTTCCTGCCAAGTTAAACTTGAATTCCCTTCTGTACAACGCACTTTCTCTGATCTTCTTTCTAAAATTCACAGGATTTAACCTATCTACAAGATGTCTTGGCAAATGCAGTCTGTGTATGACATTCCAAAATCAAAACGCTGCCTGCAGAGTATTAACAAGATGTCTAGCACTGGCTTTTTCTTGGGGATGTGCTCAATCACACCTGGACTGGAGTAGTTGTTCATGGCACTGACTCCTTATTTCTGCTCCTGTTCCACCTTGTTTGCAGCTGCATCACACAGTCCTTTGATATTTTGGCAATTAATTATGCGTGGGTGGGAATTACTGTTCTGTAAGTGAAGTGAGGATGCTGCTGCTGGGAGAGCTGGAAACTATAATAATTTGCTGTTGAGGAGAAAACGGTGATGAGGATTGTGGAAGATAAGGAGGTCTCTCTCTGCATTGTGCTCTGCTCTGGAGAGTGGCAGTGAGCTGGTTGAGTAATGTGTTTGGTAGAGTTAACAGGTTGAATCCTGGGTCCTTCCCTGCAGGATGCTGCTTCTTGACAGCTTTTTTTTTTTCCTTTATTTCCTCTCATATTTCCCTGGTATATATATTTAAAAAAAAAAAAAAACAAACCAACCCACACCAACCAAACAAAAACCTGGAAAGTTGGAATTCCAGTCCTATACAGCTCTGCACATTTCAGCACCTTCGTGGTTTCTTGTCCTGAACTATATTCCTTTCTTGTATAAAAATATACTCTTATCTCATTCTTCTGTTTTCAGGCAACATAGGTCCGTCTGGAGAAGTGCAGGACATGGCTTTCCCAATAAGGGAAACGGAGGAAGGAGAGGAAAGCCTGTGTACCTGTCTCTGAGTTCAGCAGCTGCATATCAGTTTCTGCTAGCTATCTGGCACACTGGCGTATCTGTATCAAACTGGGGGCCAAACTGTGTTTCTAATAACCTTTTTCTTTAATTGTGGGTGTCAAATGCCCGTATGCTGCTGCTGTTCAGAATTGTGCAAGTTAATATTGCCAGCAGAAAGCAGGGCTTCGTAGAAGATTTTATGTTGAAAAGCTTATTCTGTTTAAGGATACATGAGATATCTGTAAAATCTTGTAAATTCATGAGTAAGTTAGGTAGCTGGAATGACTTCAAGGTGGAGGTAATGTCCTCACTGATTGTTCTTAAAAAGTCATTAAAAGAAATGAGAACTTGTTTGTTAACAAAAAGAAATGTTGATGAGAGAAATTCCCAGTGATAGTCTGCAGCACTCCTTAGGTTTGGCAATTCATTCTTGTTCTCTGATTTATTTATTTATTTGAGCGTGTGAAGCAGAGGTGCTGGGATGTGAACTTTAGAGGCCATTCAAATCTAGAGCACCGAGGGGGTCAACGGCAATGTTTTGTTTGTGTTCTGTTTATTTGCTTTCCTCTTCTGTTGTCTTACTCAGCAACTGCAAAATGATGCAGCATATTAAAATCCCATTCCCATAACTTCAGCTGAACTCGTAAACTGTGCAAAGCTGTGCTGCAGAGCTCTGAGGTGTGGTTTGTTTGGGTTTTTGTGTTTGGTGGTTTGTTTTGTTTTGTTCCTGTTTGTTTTTAGCTGCAGGTGGGAAAACTAAGTGGAGGGAAACTGAGTTTCAACTCTGACAGGAATCTTCACTTGCAGACCCCTGTGGCTAGTTGGCCGCAGCATTTCTCTCTGGGTATAGGAGAGCTCTCCTGTCCTCAGGACTGGGATGTTTTCCCAGCTTTTCTCCTCTGGCTGGGAAAGGGTGTTCATCAGATGAGGAACAAGGTAGACAGCCTGGAGAAAGGGGAAAAATAACCCCGGTATGTATGCCTAGGAATGCAGCATACCGCTGAACATAAGCAATCAGAAAAATTGTATCTGGCAACTAGTGGGGGGCAACTGCAGGAGTTTTGTGGTGGGCTGTGGGTTGCTGATGAAGACAAGGGACCTGTAGTTCAGCTGATCCATGCAGGAAGCCATAGATATTTTGTTTATTTTGCCCCTTGTAAACTGGAATAGCTCTAATGGTAGGATTGAGCATGATGGAAGATAACATCTACTTTGGAGCAGAAATATGCTTTGCGGCTATAATAGCACAAATGTTACAGAGTGCTTTAGGACTACGTAATGAGGTTGAATTTTGGATCCTAGCTATTGGAGAGGTAGATATCAGTGTTTGGGGGATTTTTGTGCAACAGCGTGTCAGAGTGCTGTGTTACATGGCTGCTTGGTGTTTCCTCAGTGAAAAGTAAGTGTATTATTTAAGTTCTAGAGAGAGCAGACTTCCCAACTGATGAGAAGAGCAGAAATTGGAGAAGTCGTCTATGCTCAGGGTAGGTTCTGCTTCCCTCAAGGGGTTGTTGCCTCCTGGTCAGATCCTGGAAGGAGCCTGGCCTCAGATGCGAAAGTAATTTGAGTTCTTGACAGAGATCCTATATAGACCACTACGTGAAGTCCTAAATAGGCTTTACCTGTGGCATCGTACAATAAGAACCATAAAACATCTTGTTGGATATAGCCAATATAGGTTCGTCATACACTGACTGTCCTCCATAATACCAGACTTAAATCTGATCCTGTAGTTAAATATGGAATTTCTGTAATTCTCCCACTTACCAAAAATGAGACATCAAGATATTGTACTGCTACCAAAATCCATCCTGCTTTCTCTCTTACTTTCCTTCTTTATCCTAAACAATACACCTTGAGGAAGGAGAGGACAAAGTCCTATGGGCCATCTGCTGTAGAACGGGCATTGCCATCTCCTGACTGAGTTTTCCAGACAGAAACGGAGTGCAAACATCACCTGCCCTCCCTCTGCTATTTCAGGAGATGCAATTTTGATTCCTGGTGCCAGCTAGCAAGCGTGTATTGATCCCTATATCAAAATGTGCAATTCCCTCAGCGTGCTTGTTCTGCTCTATCAAGTTCTTCCTTTGTATGAGTTCGAAGGGAGACAGGCAGGACCTTTTCAATCCAGGACTCCTATTTGGTCTCTGCAGTTACTTGTAGATGAAGTCATTTTCTTGCCATCTAACCTCACATTATGCAAGTGCTGTTAGGCACATATACTTTGGATGCCATTACAACACCCAGAAATCTTTTCAAGAGCAGCGTTTCACCCTCTGGTAATCATATATATGAATTTCAATGACCAAAATGTGACTCCAGTGGGCCTATGCTGATTTACACTGATGGCCTCATTTCAGGATCTTTTCTTTCTTTTTGCTTCTGATGGTTCACAGAGAGAAAGAGGCTCAGGAAATTCATATAAGCAGTTCAATTTCTTGTCTCCCTTGCAGCTGAGGATAGTCTGGATTGGTAGGAGAGGCAGTGTTACCGGTGTTTTCTTTGGCACTAAAACTTCTGGGATTGAAGGACTCTTGTAAGGTATTAAAGAAACTGCAGGAACTTTAGTCCTGGTGTCGTGCCAGAAAAGGTAAATTTACAAAGGTAAATAATGCCAGTGTGATAATTATTTTATTATGATGAGAGAGAAAATTGAGCTTTTTATCTTCTTAAATTCCATCTAAAAGCAGTATTTCATTCTCTTTTTATCCAGTAAAATAACTGAAAATAGTTTTACGTGGAACAGAGATAAGAAAATGCTAGCGATTAAAGATAATGTTGTGGAATGTCTGGCAGGGTTCAGTGCATCAATAACCCTGACACGTAATTAAAGTAATAGAAAATGCCCCGCGTGTGTTCTCTGATAGAAGGCAGTAAAAGATCATTGAGGTACCAAAGCTCTTTCACAATACCAGATATATTTTAAAATCAATCTCTTTTATTTTTAATCTTCTATTTGAGTCCTTTAAATCTCCATAAAGCCAAACCTAAAACTGCATCAGTGCCTTTAGCTAGTCCTGTTGGAATAGTGGCTCATATTTCATTCTGTTCAATTTTAAGGTCAGCAAAAAGGACTGAGGAACAGGGCCATGAGGCTCCTCAAGCATGCCAACACAGGACAGAGCTGGGCTGGTGTCTCTCTCCTTTTTCCTACCAGTTTCCTTCTTTACATTCCAATCTTGAGCCCCCCTGTCTCCACCTTCCCTTTTTTTTTTTTTTTTTAATTAGACATGCTTGTTCTTCTCTTTCCTTTCTGTACTTTTCCCACAGCTGTCTGAAATTAACCCTAACATAATAGGAAAACTTATTATTTTGAGGTTTTGTAGGGGGGGACGTCATTCTGGGTTTAGGTTACTTATTTCCAGATGGGTCCCGGACTTCATTGGCCCATAACTCTGCATTGCTAAGAATTTAGAATCTTTCAGGTTTCAACAGAATGGACAAAACCATGTGAGACTCTGTAAATGACTTCAGGGAATGCAGTATTTTCCATTAAAAAGCAGCAAGAAACCTGGGTTTGTTTTGCCTCAAGTGCAGACTCTGCCAAGAGTTAAAGTTCTTCTTGGATTTTCTTCATCAGAAAGTGGCGAGGGCATCTGGCCTTTACAAAAGCTTGAAGTAAAATGTCAACTTTGCACAGAAATGTTCTGTTTGAAATCTCTGAGTGTTGCTTGAGTGACAGTTCTGGTAGCTGACAAGAAATGGAGGATTCCTCCTTCTGTTCCTCCCTCGCAAGTTTTTTTCCTCTAATACTGGACTGAATCTCTGTTTTTCTGCTAAGGACATATTGGAATCCACGTAATTGTAAATACGTCCATACTTAACCATGGTCATGTGCATGTAGTGAACCCCAGATTTTTTTTTTCAAATTGGAATATAACTTCAATTATGAGATGCAGAGACAAAGATGCAGGTAGGCAGTCTCACTTTGCTGCTTGTCTCCCTGATGTATGGTGCTGCATGATCAAAGTATTGTGTCTATGGCCTTGTCTCATGAAAAATTAAGAACTCGTGTAAAAATAGCTTCTTAAAATTTAGTTGAAGAAATGTACAATGAAAGATGTATGTTGCCAGCATGTTTTCCTGAAGGAAGAGGTATGTTCTAAATGACTTCTGTTGTATTTTATTAAAAAATCCTTACACAGCAAGTGCTAAATTTTTCTTAGTTCTTGCACTAAATGAGGATCTCGTGGTCTCCAGAGACTCTTATTTGTACAAGTACTTACAAGTCACAGCACTTGGGCCCCTGTGATGGATGGACACAGCTGCAGCTCTTTAAAGAAGTTCTTGCTGGCAACATCACTAAACATTGGCTCAAAGGGCATGGATTTGGGATGTTTCTGTACCCATTGTCTGCTTGTGCAACTGCGTAGTGCTGATCAATGTTTTATTTTTGCCACAGGAGGAAATAATTAAAATTAGCGTGACTGCAAGTTGGACAAAGGGCTGAGGAAAATATGCTCCATACGTAAAATTCAGTGCATTTTCCCTTAGTCAGTATTCGGGGCAAGCACAGGGAATAATCCATGTTCCAGTTAGTTTGGAGTTGCATTTGTGAAAGTCACCTGAGTTAAATCAACACACAGTGCTAGAATACATTGCTGCAACACTTGGGATCTGGGGGTGAATGTACTCCAAGGTGTTAACCTTGAATGATCACCAGAATAGCCGAGTCCCGAGATTCATTAAGTCATCACTGCAGAGGTCAGGGGGACTTAAGTCAATGGAATTAAATCATAACATATGCTTAAATATATATATTTGGATAGGAATAAGAATAAACACGTAAGATATAAGTTCAGAAAGGTATTTCAGCTTCAAAGATACTGAGAAGGATGTGACTTGGATATATAGTCTGCTGGAGTACCTAGTGGATGGGGCAGCTGTTTGCATTTGTAGACATCTCAATACCTCGGAAAAGTGTCTTGTACTTGACGTAGCGAGCTTGTGAGCATTCTGCTCTTTTGCCCAGTTTGTTTTAACTTTATAGTGAGCATGTTATGAACTCATTAGTTTATCAGTGAACAATAAGCCCAGAACAAAGCAGATCCTTGTCTGTCTAAAGTACACCAGGGGGGCAGAATACTAACTGTCAAGAAGACTGAGAGATGAGATAGTGAAAAGAGTGGGTTAGACACTAAAATCATGTTTATATTTGGATTTTTCTTTTATTGGTAGTTTCATTTTTCAATTACCAACATTAACTCACTACACAGCTTAACCAGAAGGCAAAGATAATAATACAACCAATAACGTGCTCCCGGAGGAGGAGTAGAGGAACTGTACTCATGCATATAATACCAAACTGTCATTTCCAGCCAAATTATTAGACAGAAAAGTTAACAGTATTATAACAGTTCTGAGCATGTTTGCATCTGTACATTAAAATCCCCATAGTTTTGGTGTCAGATTGGATTGTATGTGCTCTAATGACCTTTTTATTTGCCTTCTCTTGTCTGTCTCTTCTTTCATAACAGAATTGTGGATATCATAAAAGCAGAGCTGGGGTGGAGTGAGGAAGCTGGGCAGGCAGATGGGCTGCATAGCCCATCCATAGCTCATCCACAAAGAGTGCTCATCTTGTCTCTTCTTGGAGATACTGCAGCCTCTCTAACCAGTCTTTTCCAGTGCTTCACTATCCGTATTGTGAGTCTGTTTTAATTTCCTAACACCTGGACAGAACTTCCCTTGTCCTACTTCAAAGCTATTACTTCTTGTCCTACTTACAGTAGACTTTATTCTTTCCTGTTCAATAGCTACATTTTCTATATGTATCTTGCCTCGGTGTTTTTTTCTCTAGTCTAGGCAACCCCAGTTCCTTCAGCTTCTCTTTTCAGTTCATGTTTTTCCAAATCTCAGATTTTGCTGTCCTCTATATTCCTCCTCCTTAATTCAAAAACATCTTCATGATTTGCTTCAGCATTGTAGCCTGCTTAAAACAACAAAAGCATCTAGACCCTTAAGAAAAAAGCAGGGTTATCAAAATGCATGTCTGTTGGCATATGCCTCACCTTACGTGCATAGCATGGATTGTAATAATCTTGTTGCATTTTGTCACATACAGAGTCTTGAGGGACTCTGCATGGACATTGCATGGATGCCTTATCAGAGTAGCATTGCAGGATAAGTCTTAATAGACAGCTGTCACCAAGGGAAGAGACTATGCCTTCTTCTGTGTCAGTTCTCTTTATTTTTGGAGTGCCACTGGAATTTAAATAGTTTATGGCCATCATAACAAATACAGAAAAATATACAGTGCAGAGCTGTAGAGCCAAAGCCTCTTTGCCAGGAGATGAAGAGAATGTGAGTCAGATGCAAAAATAGTTTGCTTTTGTTTGTATGCGCTCTAATTGGTAAATAGGCATTGGGGAGGGGAAAGTGCTAGACTGCTTAAGGCTTAACTTAAAAAACCAAAACCTACCAACCAAAAAAAAAAAAAAAAAAAAAAAAAAAAAAAACAAAAAA
>VYZM01006139.1:658296-738237 GCA_013398915.1 Dromas ardeola
ATGTTGTCTCCCCTGCGGCCCTCCTTTGCTACTTCATCAAGCTCTGAAGGCACCTTCAAATTACAAGCCTCAAACAGCTTGTGTTGCTGGGCTCCAGCCTCCACAACCTGCAGAGGAGGGCTCCTCCTGGGGCAAGCAGGCAAACAGCTAAGTTTTTTCCTTGCCTTCTCCAGACTCAGCTGGCAGAACTAAGGACTCCCAGTCCCACAGAGCTGCTCTTCATGCTTTTCCTTCAAGATCAGGAGGCCGAGACTGTCACTAGCCTGCCCTTTGCCCATCCTGTGAGTAGCTCCAGCAAGGCACATGCAGCCCTACCTCCAAAAGGTACTTTATCAGTGCCTTTGGATCTTGGGGACTGTGTTTCTGCTCTTGGATTTTTTTTTTTCATCCCAAGCCTCAAATGGGTGCTGCTGCCTCCTGTTAAGTACTGTTCACTGGCAGCATGGGTGGTGAATGGCTTTCTGATAAGACCACTGGTCCCCCACGCTGTCCTTGTGATTCTTCTGGTGGCAGGAAGGTGTCCTCCAGATGGATGTTCTCTATGAACTGATCTCAGCTTTTACTGCAGTTATACCTGCTGCTCGTATCCATCCTTCAATGCCTCAGTCCTGGATATTTGGGAATATTTACCATAGTTGAAGAATTTGGGGCTTTTTCTTTGCTATGAGGAAGTCTGGTCTAGCTGCCATCTGTTCATGCTCTTACCTCGTTCTTTGTATTTTTTTATGTTTTTCTCCCCTCCTTACCCCAATCTTTACCATATGACCCTACAGCAGTTCATGTATGAACCAGTTCCTTTAGTCTTGTACTTTGGGAGCTGAAGAGTTCAACAGGCAATCCCGAGTCCTTCCTTAGACCTGGGGTTTGTTGAAAGCCAACTGCTTGGAGTCAATAACCCCCGTACGATTGTGCTTGTAGCATCTCTCTGAAGGGCAGGTAGGAAGCCAGGTGCTCTTCCAGGCGGGTAGTCTGCTGCAGGTGGCTGCAGCCCACGTGCCTGCCTCTATAAGGTATGTCCCACGCAGGCGGTGAGGAAGGAGTAGTGGCTGTACCTGGTGTTACGTGAGTATTCCTGCTTTAGGAAAAAGCAGTGGTAATTGTAACTGGAATAACTAAAGGTATAGGTAGGTGATAGGAATTTCTTGGATAAGGCAACAACTTCCAAAATGCTGTTTCATGAGCAAGATTTTTGTGAAATTCTCTATCAGCTTCTGCAGTGATTGGATTTAGGTTAGCAGCATTGTTTAGCCTTTTTGATCTGTAGACTGATGATTACCTTTGTGTATATATTACATTATGTTTTACTGTATTTTACAAATGGTATCCTTTGAGGCAAATTATTTGAATAGTGGTTAATTCTGCTTGAAAGCAATGGGAATTTCACTATTATCTTTTACATGCGGCAATAAGGTGCTGTAAAGCACTTTTCGCACTCAATTACTTGAGCTACATGTCCAATAAATAACTTTGACTTCCAGGCTAAGCATGAGAGAGAGTTTTCAGTTAATGAACAATCGCCCGCCTTTCTCAAGAAGAAATAGCAATGTGAAAGTTGTTTGAAAGTATGACGGTGGAAACCATAGAACGAATTCTCATTAATAATATGCGTAGCAACTTTTACAAGCTTTCTGGTACTCCTTGAAGAGTTTTAAACTCGGTATTTGGGATCATTTGAGATATGGTTCTGATGGGAGCAGGAGGGCTGAGCCAAGACACTCCTCTCCTGCACTGTCTCTCCCCAGTTTCACTGGGTGAACTGGGAGGCAGGCTGGAGTTTTGGGGAACCCTATTCTTCTGCGCAAATGCCTCCCTGTTCCTTACAGCTTGTGTGGAGAATAAGAAAGTGCTGGGAAAAGGAGGTTTCTCTGTGTGTTGAGAGAAGGAATAGATGATGGTGGGGATTCGGATTAAATTTTCTTAAAACTTCTATCCTTCCATGCCCAGTTTGTATACAGATGAAAAGGAACAGGATTTTTGAAGGCATTACCAATACGTAGATCATAAAGATCAGAAGGAGAGACTGTGTGGTGGAATGAGCTACGCTGATGACTATTGCATGAAATATAGGTATTTTTGCATTAAACAAACGTTTCATTATTGTATTGTAGCATTCAAGATAAACTATCTTTTATTGTAAGCAGAGAATAGAAGAGACCAATACCTTGAAGCTCTGTAATGGGAGAGAACTGATTGAGATTAATTAAGGTGTAATCAACTAAGACAAAATTGACACAATGATTAAGTAAGATATGATTGGATCTGTACAGGCTTATATATAACTCACACTAAAACAGGAGTAGCTTGACCATAATGCAAAAGCTTGGAATTGTATGTTGTCCCTTCCTCATGTGCAGAAAAATTACAGCAAAATAGTAGAAGTCTGACTCTAAGAAAACGGGCTCAAGAAAATTTATGAGAAGCTACAAAAGCAGATTAAGGAGCCAGACAGAAAGACTCAGGGAGTATGTGTCATGACAAATAGTTTAACATTTACTTTTGAGGGTTTTTTAATAGCTGATGTGTAGCCATTTTATATTGATCTGGCAGTTCATAGAGAATTGCAGGGTAAAGAGGGGCTTGGTCTCCTGCGGAGCGGGCCTGCAGGGTCCCTCCGGAAGCGTGACAAACTGAGCAAATGTGAGATGAAATCCCATGAAGGTTTCCTAAAGGTGCTTCAGTTCCTACATTTGCAGCCCTGTGCTTGCAAGCCTGCTATAGGATGTCCGTGTGTATGTCTGTAACGTGCGTGTCTTTTATTTATATATACGAAAAGAAAGAGAGAATGTACTCTTTGATAGGAGTAAAAAGTTAATGTTTCAGGTGTTGTGTTTATTGGAAAAGGAAGTCAATAATGGAGTCCTATATATCTTTGATGCAGTGGATTTCCCAAGAATGCTGTCTGAACAAAGAGCCATAATAATTTAGAAATTGGCTGCTTTGTTCAGAATTCTCAGCCTCTTTGCACTAGCAGAGAGGTCTCTTGCTTCCCTTTCTTCACTTTTACTCCCTTTCTTTCTTTTTCTCCATGCTTCTGCTTATTGTTGTGCATAAGGTATTGAGGTGCTGGAGCGAGTGCAGAGGAGGGCAACGAAGCTGGTGAAGGGCCTGGAGAATCAATCTTATGAAGAGCGATTGAGGGAGCTGGGACTGTTTAGTTTGAGGAAGAGGAGACTGAGGGGAGACCTCATCACTCTTTACAACTACTTGAAAGGACATTGTAGAGAGGCTGGTGCTGGTCTCTTCTCACAGGTAATTAGCGATAGAACAAGAGGGAATGGCTTCAAGCTGCAACAGGGTAGGTTTAGACTGGAGATTAGGAAAAAATTCTTCCCAGAAGGAGTGGTCAGACACTGGAATGGGCTGCCCAGGGAGGTGGTGGAGTCACATCCCTGAAGGTGTTTGAGAGTCGTTTAGATGTGGTGTTGGGGGATATGGTGTAGGGGAGAACTTTGTAGAGTGGGGTTGGTGGTTGGACTTGATGATCCCAAGGGTCTTTTCCAACCTGAGTGATTCTATGATAAACCCCAACCAAAATGCAGCAAACCAGGTCCAAGGGAATTAACTCTTTTACTCTTACAGCTTGTGCCCACAGGGTGGTTTTGTATAGGTCCAGCTCCCTCCAGAAAGGAGATTACTTTCTCCTTATATACATGCTGAATGGAGAGCAGCTGTTGCAACCTTCAGTGAGCATAATGGAGAGAAAAGGGGTTTTATTGAAATGTTGTAGTGGTTAGATTAGAATGGAGAAGCAACCAAATCTGCTTGTTGAGACAAGAAAGAAATCTCAACAAGAGACTCTCTGCAGTAGTGCAGAATGCAGAGAGATGAGCCCAGGATGAGACTGAAACATACGATTTTTCATTTGCAGCCTATGGAAGCCCTTTACCAGTTTGGGGGTTTGAGGATACCACCCTGAACATGCAGCTGCAGAATGGGATTGACCGTAGTTGCTTGCCTGGAATACATTCCTATGAATATTCAGAGTTACTAAAGCACAGCTGTTTTGCTTGAGGCACCTCACTTGTGTCCTGTTTGCAGAAAGGATCCCTTTCACCTTTGAAGGTTCAGAGATACTTTGCTGCCAGGACCGCCATACAGGGAAGGGTGTTTTCTTCCTGCAGTGTAATCAGTAAACAAAAAAGTTTGAAAAGGCAATAATCTCGTTATTAATAAACTGATAAATCTGCCTCTTTTAGTGCAAAATGTAGTCTTTGCTGTGTAAGGACTAAAAAAAGTTTAAATCTTTCTGGGAGTGAGAAGGGGGGAGTGTGGTAGTAGAACAGCTTAGTCAGAAGATGGATGAGGAGACAGTAGCTTGATATTGATCTCTGTCAGTGAATTAGATAGGCACTGTCTGATAAAGCATCCCTATTTCTCTAGGTGTCATCACACGTTTCCAAAATATCCTGCGTACCCGCTGGCTGCTCAACCTTGTGAGCGAGGCCTGTTCTGCCTTTAAATGGGGCCCATTTATCAGAAGAGTAGAATGGAGATGTTAAACTAAAAAATGCAGCAGCGTGAGGGTACAGACAATTAAAACGTTCTGTTTGACACATCAAGTATGAGTTTCCATTTCAGGGAAATATGCCTTTTCAGATTACATTAGCTTGGATTTAAATATGACAGGTATAAATGTTGCAGAAACCTCACACATTAAGTCATCCTACTGGCATCAAAAATGAAGCAATCTAAGACATTTATTCTGAACAAACTGGCACAACACCTGAGTGTAAATGCAGCTCCTGAGCCAGGATGGGGAGGGGAGGAGGAGGAGGCGGCCCTGTCCCACTGGCATTTCTCATACCGTTCTTTCCTGGCAGTGGGATGGAGCCAGGGGTACCTGGCTGTGCCTGGCAGGGCTGACCCAAAACCCTGGCATCCCAGTCTCGGAGCAGGGCGAGAGGCTGCAGAGCCTCTCAGGAGGCACCTCGTTCAGGACCCCAGCTGTCAGGGGCGAGGGAAATTCAAGAAATCATGTCCAGGAAAAAAAAATGGTGCTTCCCTGTACTGTGTTTGAAAGATCTTCAGTTATGATGTTATCTACAGCAAGTAAATTAGCAACATTGCCGTAAGAAATGCACGAGGAAGACAACCTGATAAACGATACCCTACTTATGATTCTAATGGTTATAAATATTAACGAAAAGAAGATTAAATCTTTAGGAGGCCTGTGTCTATTTCCTAAAATCAATAATACGTGGCCTCTGTCACAGACAGCGTTTATCTGTGTTCGATCTTGCCTCCCCCAAAAATCTGCAGGCAGGGATTTAAGCGTTGGGCACAAGTGCATTGCTGTTCATGGGTTCCTTCATCTTACTATTTTGTCACTAAGGTAAAGTTGCCTTAATTTATAAATGTCATTTTGTAGTGCTGCTAATTTTAGTCAGCCTTAGCAAGTGAAAGTCTTTTCTCATCTCTTTGGCTTTTTAAGAAATCCTGTTTACTATTAGCATGACTTATGTCAATGAAGTTAATAACTAGAGTGACTTATGTGGTTGGAAGGCTCTTAGAAGTACAGGACCCTTATGAATTATAAACCCAGTCATCTTCACTCAGAATATCCTTTATATTTAATGTCATATTAGATAGTTTATTGTCTGTATGAGCATGCAAATATTGTAGGCCTTCATTACCTATGATACAGTCTCACCTTTATTTTAAATGTATCTTTAATGTGCACTTGTGCACTGAAATCATTTCTCAAAACAAGAGGGTGCCATTCAGTGCCATGGCATTGATTTCTTAGCAGTGTGTCGTAAGGAACTTCAGTGGGTGATCAGTAGACTGTCGCTAACTGGCAGTGACAGAAAATCACTGCAAGGAGGTTGACAGGCATTTAACTAAAGAAAAAAAGTAATCTTATTTTGATTCCTTAATGTGGCTTGATGCCCAAAGAGCTCACAAGTTGAGTAAGTTTATATTTAAATGTTGTTATGTTTTCTCTGAGACAGTTTTTATTTGTTGTTAGGCACGGAGAGTAAAATACAACAAATTTGGTGATCTTATTTTAACGTTATTTTAATTGTTTTAAATAGTAAGTATTGACTAAAGAAATAGCTGTTTCTTAGAAGCCTGTGCAGCACTGAGCTCTACCAGTAACTTCATATTTTCTTTTCATTTATGATACAAATGTTTAAAAGGTTTTTCAGTGTAACTCCCTATGTGAATATTCCCAAAAGTTTATTCACAGTAGCATTTACACTGTTCTTACCTTCCATTACTTATGGGCAGATGGGTACTGTTTATCCAATTAAGGATTCAAGGTGAGTTGAAAGCACAGCAGTTTGGTTTCTTCTGTTTGCAAAGACATTCTCGAGTAACCTTTTTAATGGCAATTGCACAGTCTGCGCTTCTATAAAAGTTCGGTGGTGGTGTTCTGTAGCAGAAGTGAACAGGATCCCCTTCTCGGGAGATTTATGATTAAAAGTCCCCAGAAAACAGATCGATATATACATTCCTGGCTTTTTCTTATACCACTAGGTTATGTTAAGAATGAAAATTTCTTCAGAAAATGAACATTTAAAAATAAGGAACTTTATACCTGGAAATCCAGGTTCCTGCAACTTTTAAACAATTACATTAATAAATGTCCTATTGCTTTTGCTTTTACTGCTCTTTCTTCTAATTATACTGCATATGAAAGTTTGGTCTCCTTCATTTCTTGGATTGCCACAAATGACACATTAAAGAGGATGAATATTGTCTGCAGGAGAAATCCTTTATTTTAATTTACTCAGCGAAAACACACATCAGCAAACTGACTAGGAAAGCTGCTGTTATTTTTCCTTCCAGTTCACTGTCTGTTTGCATGACCAAATTCCTTCCTCTGGGCAAGAAATTTCCCAGTGGTTCTGTAAATCTGTTCTCCTACTGCCTACCAGGTAGAAGTTGCGTGTTTTTAATTCTCCTATAATAATTTGCAATAGTGCATGCATTGTGGTTTGTTAGAAATGGCACCGACAGGGCCATGACTTTGCCCTGCTCCAGAAGCATTCACACTTTCTGCACTACTCACGTTCCTCGAAATGACTGTTATCCATAGCCCAGGGGTTTTGTGTGTTTTTGAAAAATGTTCTTGTCTTAATTTTCCTTTGGAAGACCGTTCACTTACGTTGTTTACATAGTTACCACTTCCAGTGGACCTCAGGCTTTTGCCACCAGTCGCGTTGTAATTAAATGCTAGAAATTTTTGAAGGATGAGGTTTTTATTCAGTGAAATTATTCAAACTATTGTTGGTGATTACTTATGAAACCACCTTTGAATTAATCTGACTTTATTAGCAGTGAAAACTGTGTTGGTAACGAAAAATACTAACTGCTGCTCATATAAATTAAAAAAAGACACTTCTTATTTTGAAATCTGCCATATAGGAGAAAATGTTCTTATATTAAGCATTTGCTGAGAAGTAGGTATGTACTGGCTCTTTTCTGATAACAGGTTTTCCTCAAATGCTGATTCAGGTTTGCTAAGTCTTTAACGCAGCACCGCAGGCTATGAAATTACTTTGTCTTACAACAATTTATTCAGAAACTTTGTATTAGATGGAGGACAGCCAAGTCTCTACTCTGGGCTACAAATAATCCAGACAGAAACAGTCCTCGAGTGAGCCTTTCATATATTAAAGCTGCCAGGAAGTAAAATCCCTTTCTGTGGCATTAATGTCTAACTACACCGAACTTCTCGGCATGATTCCCCAGATGCATTGTGGCAGTGGGAACACTCACGCCCACGTGGGACAGGACAGCGTCTTCCTGCGGTGTCTGTGGAAGGTGCTGGCTCCTCTCCTCCTCCTGGTCAGGATGCAGCAAGTAGCACAGCACACTGACTACTGTTCAGGTAACAGTCCCTGATTTTTCTTGTGCTGGAGTGCTGCAGTATTTCCATACTATAGTTCCTTCAGCTAAATCAACCTTTCAAACATATGCTGCTTGCCGTGGTTGTATTTAATGTTTGGACTGCTGTTCCTGGTGCTTCTGTTACTTTGGAGAGGACCATGCACACAAAGAGATGTTGTCTTTGCTAGTGGCGGCTGCCCTCATGCTGCAGCTTCCCCGAGAGCGCAGCAGATGCCCATGCAGGCTGTGGAGCTCCCAGCCTTCTGCACCACAGACCATTCCGGTCCAGCCCCATGGCACTGGCCAAAGCAGCCCTCACACCTCTGAGCTAGCTTCCAACGGGCTTGGAGACTACTGGTCCAGCCAACTTGTTGCTGTAGCCAACAGGGGTTTCTTTGTTTGTTTAGGTTTTGGGTTATTTCCCTTTTCTGTCCTCAGACTGTTAAGCCAAGTACAAGACCACTCGTATTTGTTCAGTTGCAGCAGAATCTTGGGCAGTGAATGGGGTTTGCTCCTGGCAAAAGCTTCTTCAGTTTTGATCCTGTTAGCTAGACTGAAGGCAAGACTCCTAAGGTATTTCTGAGGGGTTTATGGTGCTTCACCCTGGATCTATGGAGAGTGCGCTAATACATTTAAAGATTTAGGGTCAGTCTGCCACCATCCTGAGCTAGTATTCTAGTTTGGGAATGAGTATGGCTTGTGTCTCTGAACCTGTGTGACACTTACTCTTACACTGTGATCACAACTGTCATGATTTTCTCTGATTTGTTGTTTGCTGGTAACCTTATCAGTTCTGAGTACTTCCATTTGGCCAACCAGGATTTGGTGAGCTGAAAGTCATCTGAGACCTGCTTTCTCTGCAGACCTCTATCCCTGTTTTCTTCTCGTGGCTGCCTAGCAAAGGGATTGCCACAGGACAGCATCTTCTTGTCTCTCCATTTGACAGTCTGTCTTTGGTCTAGGCCTTGTAATGAGTATTCTGTCTGTGAGAGCCTGAAAGTCTCAACTTCTCCTCTTCTTGCTGTTTCAGGACTTGGGATGAGTTTTTCACCTTTGAAAACATCTGAATCTGGGTCTCAGCACAGGTTCCGCCTGTAATTGAATTTTTCCTGCATGCTGCATTCATTACCCTGCTGCCTGGACATGCCCAGAAGGTACGTCTTATGAGCCAGGGTGTAAAATTGCAGGCAGAGGACTGTGGCGGTACAGCCACACTGCTGCCTTCAGCTGAGCAACCCGGGAATTAGCACGCTCCTGCATTGCCCTGCGCACCCCTGGGCTGCAGAACCAAATTTGTGGAGCTCTTTAGGTTTCAAACCCATGCATAGGCGCTAAAATATGTGACCAGATGCTTTTTCAAGGGCTCATACCCCATTCTTAGTCCTTGCATGAGCAACAGTTGCACACCATCTCTGAAAATTGGGTCAGTTTTCTAGTTTTTTGGAATACTGATGTGGTCAATAACTTTTGGCATCTTTTTTTTCATTTGCTTTTTCTCTGCCATTATTTTTCCAAAACTGGTGGGATTTGACTAGCATTGTCTGCAGCTTCCTTGATGTCTCTCAGTACTGCAATTCAATCAAATAGAGGAATCTTTCCGAGATGACAAAAGCGGGAATGGCTTTACTTTTTCATTTACTAATAAACATCACAGGAAATAAGAGAATGAGAGTCTGGGTATCAGCAGCGCAGTGAGAAAGTTAAAATACTAAAAGAAACAAGCAGCTATTATTACATTAATTAATTGTCATTCATTCCAGCAATGCAAAATGCAGAATAAATTAATCCTTGACACCTAATCAGTATTTCTGCATAGACGATTTGTCATATTATTAAAATTACCTGCAAACTGGCATTGGGTTATCCCCAGAGAGAAGGTTAATGCTTAATCAAGGCATGTCACATTAGAGAAGACCTCTATTAATCAGAAATGAAATTGTTTATAAAGTTGATTACTTGGTTTTAACACAGTGAAATTTGTTTATTTTGTGGGAATATTAGTGTATTGTTGTTCTTACACTGATTTATTGCAATTCTGTAGAGTTAGTCATGGCTTGCTAAAATGGAAGGAGATTAGAAATGCTGTGTTTAGAATTAGTAAGTCCGATTTTGTAACTGGTTTCTGTTGCTTGAGAAGGCAGGACACAAAATTTATAAGTTCTGTAATGCAGGGAGTGGGATCCAAAGGGATCTCTCTATGTTGATGGACTTGAGTTGTGTTTCCTTTCCCAGAAAGCTGTGAGTATTCACAGGTTAAGAGACAATTAACAAAAACCAACCCCCAGCTCTCAAATCCCCCAGGGTTCTTTATAGCAGCACTGAAATGAGTAGGAAGCCCTTCAAAACTTTAATCTCAGTTCAAAGCTAAATGAAAATCTTTCAAAATTTAAAACTTTCTTTGTAGCCATCTACTCCATCTGGGTATACACAGGTACTTCTGGAAGACAGCGCGGGTGCAAGGTGATTACGGAGGTGGGAGAAAAGTGATGTTTGGAAGTGTCCTTGGAGAATGTTAGGCACAACATGGGAGAATTGTGCCTAATGAGCCTCCTGCAACTGGGACAGGGCGTTGTAGCTTTTCTGGTGACCCCTGCTAATGGTTGGTCTGGAAACCCAAATGAAGGGCTGTCCCCCTGGTTTCTGTGGTGTTCATGTGATTCACCAGCTCTGACTCTTGATACAAAATAATTGGGAGCAGCTTTTTGTTCCTGAGGCCGCCAAGCAGAGCTGGGATATAGCAATTCTGTAAAATCCTACAAAAGGAGTGTCTTTGGGCAAACAGTGGTAGGCTTTGTTCTGCTCTCACAAGTGAACCTGAGGGACTTCTATGATATTCAGAAGTGTAAGTGAAAACAGAATTAAGTCATAACTTCATAGATTATTTTCAGTTCCCAGTGGGAATCAATTTACACAGTTGGGCAGAGTTAATGAAGAAAGATTAGCCATTCTGGGATTCCTGGGGCAGGAGGGAATTGCGGTCTATGGGAAAGCAGCAGGAACTGGCAGGCTGGTAGCTGGAAAAAACAACAATGAAGCAGGGACTGAAAGAGGGAAAAAAATTAATTTTAAAATGTTGCTTGGGAAAGCCCAAAGCTACACAGAAACTATTTGCTGTCCCTCATATTGGGGACGTCCCAACAGTTGGATGTCTCTGTGCTTTTGTGTTTGCAACACTCCGGTGTTGCAGTTCAGATCTGGGAAAAAAAATATTCAGGTTTCAGTTGCATCTTGGAAGTGTGATATTTGGTGGCTTCATTCCCATGACTGGGAAATAAATTCATGACACATCATTGGGTCTAACTGTCTGTTATTGTCAGAAAGCAAGAGCAGATCTAAGCTACAAGAAATGCAAGAAAAGTCAATCTGAAGATATAGCAGAGGAATGAAGTGTTGTTTGTCGAGTATGTATGTGCACAGAGACGTGTGCCTATGCAGGTGGTCATGTATATAAAATACCATCTCTGTGTCTGTACAAAGCTGATTTCACCATGTTCATCAGATTTTATTTTAACGAGAATTTTATTTTACTTTCCTTTGCAGTAAAGATCCAAGCTGTTGTTTGGCCATGCAGAGCTTTCAACAAACTGGCTGGCAACGCCCCTGTGTACTTTACATAAATGTCTCTCTCCTTCTGTGAACGACACTGATTGTCATGCTTGGTAATGTTTTTTGGAAGTCTCTGTGCTTAGCTGTACCTTGTAACCATCTTTTGAGGAAACCATAAAAATGGAAAGATGTTTTGTAACTACTTCTCAGCAATAAAAAGCCCAGTTTCACGCTGCTGCACACTGCTGCTCCCAGTGTCGTACATATCCATGAGGCAGGGCTGCGGGACAGTAGCAAGGTCTTGCCAGCAGTAGTTTAAATAAAGGCACTATAAGCTGAGAAAAAGTTCAGAGAGTTTCTTGATGTTTAGTCTGTTCTTAAGGCAGAAATATTGGCCAGAAATTCTGATGTTTTGCACTCCTCAGGAATACCAAAGAGCCTTCCTTCCCAAAATACAGCCAGCACGTGGCTCTCCTCCCTGCATTTTCTTTATCAGAGAGAAATGCAGTATTTTATTTTTTCATCATACAGGATGATCCTTACCTCTGTACAGTTGGAGCAGAAATTGGCTTTTCTTTAAGATCTAGCTCTTCTTTACAAGACTAATTATTCTTTCCTCAGATGCTCAGTAAAAAGTAAATCTTTAGTCAGCTACAAAAAAACTGATGTGATGAGGTTAGCACTAAACCAGAAGTGCATGGCTAGTATGGCAGTGAACGTGTGGAGAAGTCCAAATATGCTCAGTTTAAAATTTGGCATTGGTGCTTCTTGAAAAACTGAAGAAAAGCAGAAAAGAAAAGCTTTTATGAGATATATTTCCTAACTAGCTCTAGTGCTATTTCTGTACTTAGAGAAGTAATTGGAATTTGGCTCAGCAGTGGGAACGAGGAAGATTGTCACTGGATACGATAGCTTGCTTTAATGCTTCTGCATCTTTTAGGACTGGGGGGGTGCAGTTTGCTGCCAGTGTGTTCCCACTACATAGCTGAAAATGGTTTCTGATACTTTTCTTCCTGCGTTTTCTGGTGAGATGGCTGTTTCACACTGCTTGGAAGTAGCAGTATGGACTTCCAGAAATATTCCGAAAGCATACTTAGGTGTCTGTCCAAGATGCAAAGGGAACTGGAGCTGTGATCGTTGCTGGATGAAGAGCTCTAACCAGCTGACGTCTTTGGTTCTTCTCGTTTTCAAGGTTTCCTTAGTGTCTCTGGAGGTGGCGTGCCTTGTTCCCCATGAACATAAGGTACAGATGTGTATACACTACTCAGTTTCCTTGCGTGACTTAGAAAGTCAGCATTTTCTCAGCTGTATGGTGGCACTGGATAGCAGAAGATTCTTCTTTTCCATGTGTCATTTTCCAGGACACATGCCTTGCCACAGTTGTCAAAGCATAAAAACACTTTAGTAAGGAAAAGAAGATTTACACAAGAAAAAATAACCAGGAGAAATGAACTCATTACTGAAAATAATCCAGAAAACCCAGCTTGTAAGAAAATACAGTTTCAACTTCAACAAGCTCTTTGGGAAGAGTGATTAGCAGAATCTATCTGATGCTGAGTGAGCCATGTGGAATTTCTTGTAAGATAAAGATTTCAGCAGATAATCAGAATTTCAGCATAGACAAAACTTTTGTAAGCATGTATGTTTAGCAGATTGGGCCTTGTGTGAAAGCATGTAGATTAAATTATGGTTTTAATGTAAAGTAATTTGGAATTAGACCATTTTGGAGCAAGGAATGGCCTTTCTGTAGATGAGGGCTTCCATTAATCCTCCAAAAAAAAAAAAAAAAGGTAAGAATCCACAACCTACATAGTCCTACTCTGAGGTTTCTTTCTTTGAGAAGTGCCTCTCAGAATGACATCAGACATGTATATTGTTGCCAGGTCACAGTTTTCTCTGCTTGTTGCGTTGGCTTTTTTTCCTGATGTAGAACAAAATGATGGCAGATATTCAGAGAGACTAAATGAGGGAAGCATACAGAAAACTCCCGTTCGATATGTTGGATATAATGTGGAATAAACTCTGCTGTTATTCGCTGGGAACTCACCATGATTTGGAAGACATAAGTAGTTTTTGGCTTCAGTGTAGATAAAATATGTGTTATGGTTATCAACCCCTGATTTTGTTGTTGTTGTTTTGTATTTTGGTATGGCTTTTAACTGCCACGGGTATTGGTAATGACTGCTATAGATTCAGGTGAATGAATAAAACATTTCCTTTCCCAGTGTTGCAAGCACTGGAATAAGTTTAATAAAAGCTCCAGTATCTGTATTTCCATTTTACACAGTCAAGTACGTAAAGGTAACAGATTTACTGCTCCTGAGATGAGCTAGAAGGCGATCATGGAGTTGGAAATTCCTCCAAAACAGCCAGCTTTTTCTCCACGTTACAGCCTTTTTTGGAATGACTAACACACTGTTTGTACCGGGGTGAGTGCAGAGATGTTGTATCCGCAAGTGTGTATCCAGGAAGACAGGAATGCCACATCAGCCTTCCCTAGAGATAACTGGAGGTGCATGGGAACACAGAGCATGAGAAAAAGCAGGTATTTGCAATTGTGTTGGCACCACCCAGCAGCAGCCCTGCTGTGGCCAGAGGTGGCTGTGTGGTCTGGGCGCATTTGGGAGCTGCTGTAGCTGTCGCGCAGTCACACACGCCATCAGCCAGGCACTCTCCCGGAGTACAGCGGTGCCTCGAACATATCTGGCAGGGCAAATTGCATTGCTTGCTTTGTCAGATCCAACGCTTTGTGGGGTGGAAGCGTGAGTGCTGTCTCCGGGCGCCATTGCCTTGGCTGCCCTGTGTGAAAGGGTTAGTCATGGAGCAGCGCCAGGCAGTCAGCACCGGCAGTGCGAAGGCTCAGCTCTGGAAAGTAATCGCTTTGCAGAATCTTCCTAAACATTTTATCAGATTTGGGAAATAGCTAGAGCACTGGAGAAGTGTTAAAGCTTTCAGGTTAACTTTCTCCTTTATTGCTTTATAAAAGACATAGGAGGAGAATTCTGCCTGCTACTCTTCTGACAATAGGAGAGGTCGTAATAGCTAGGGGAAATGGAAAAGCTAGCTGAGGTGGACTGTAGCTTTTTCTATTGCTCTCCAGTGTGCTTGAGGAATGAAAATAATGAGAAACACCCGCAAAAGGGGAGGGGGGGAAAGGAATGGCAAAGTAAGAAATGGAGCAGCTTCTGGCTCCAGCTCTCCCTTGCAGCCTTGCTGTTGGCAGGGGCCAGGCGTGGCATGTTACCTGCGTGTCCGGGCTGGAACCTAGTGCCTGCTGCCAGCGTGAGGCTTTGAGGCGTTGCTTCTGGCTGCATTACTGCTCGCAGCAGTTCTGCAAAAGACGCAGACTTGTCCACCCAGGCCAGGCCCTGGGTGTTAGCACCTCGCAGAGTCCCTCCCGTGTAAGATATATTTGCATTTGGAATGGCAGCACAGCATGTTTGTGGCTGGACAAGTGGGTAGCAGGGACTTGGGGGAATCTGAAATGGAAGAAACTGTGGCATGAGAATGGCTGAAACGGGACAAGAGGTTTGAGAATACTGTCTTTCTGTGCCAGGCCACCACCTCTCTCAGACTTTCTTCTTTCCTATTTAGCTCCCAGACTTGCGTGCCCATCCTTAGGAGAAGTATCTTCCTTTCTCCCTTCTTGCGAGTCACGTTCCTCCATTTCCAGCTACCAGCATCTCCAGCAGGAGAGAGGAGAGCAGAGTGTGCCCGTCCTCCTCACGGGAGGGAAGGCTGGTAGCACTTGTAATCAGATTCTGCTCACAGAGACAAAATTCCAGCCTAAAGTGAGTGTACCATAAAAAGCCTGAAGAGAGCATGTAATTCATTGTGTTAAATGTCTAATAACTTTGTGGTTAAGAGTATATATGCGCCCCTGCAATACAAGCCATCCTCCCCTCTTTCACACTTGTGAAGGGATGCTGTGGACTACATCTTGCAAGAGCCCTCTTCCCTCTTTATTTGCCCCCTCCAGCTGGCTTGCACAGCCTTGTGCTCCCAAATTTCACCTTGTATTTGGTGCTTTGATTCAGGAATTCATTTCAAAAGGACTGTTTTGTAATTAAAGCTATTCAGAAGTTGTCCTGATTAATGGAAAAGAGGGAATTGTAGACAAAAAACCTCCAAGCATCTTTTTGTCTGCGTTTTCTCATATTTCTGCCTTAATCCAAGTGTAAGTCATGTCATTGAACTAGAATGCTACCTTGCACATAACTTTTGTGGAAATCTTTAATTGTTCTAGGCTGTAAACCGGGCTCAAACGTTTTGCTTATCAGCATTTGATGCAACTATAGTTGCAAACTTTGTGATGTGAGAAATAAGTTGATCAAAAATCTCCCTTCTGTCTAAAATAGCAATTCAGTTGAATGGAAACATTGCACAGAAACACTTTTCACAGTGATGTTTTTCATGGCCTGTTATCATGGCATTTGAGACTGAAAGAATTAATTCTGCCTTCTGCTTCAGCTGTGGTTATTGTCAAAATCATTACCTTCAAATTACTTTACTACTTTATTTAATGAAAATCAGAATTTTTCTTTTTCCCAAGACAAACCAAACTTTCATAATCTTAATTTCCTGTAGGACATAAATTTTATTTTTCATCATCTCTGCTCATTAGGCTTTAAATGAAAGGACTTCTCAAGCTAGAAAACCAGATATTAACCTTACCCAAATTGTGGATCAGCGGCAAGATGCCAGCTCCTGCTCCATGATTGGAGACAGAGTTTCTTGTGAATTTGTTGCTGAGCGTGTGAAACCCGCTTCTCCGTGCTGTAAATCTACTGCTTGAGTTAAAACGAGTACTAAGCCACCTGTAGTTGGCTTTGGGACCCAGCAAGTAGTGACCAGATAGCAGCTCTAATATTCCTAAATAAAAGTGCATGAATGCAGTTGCTTTGCAAACTCCTGGGAGTTGGGGACCATTCCCTCTTATTCTCACAGAGCACAGTGGTCTCTCCTTTTTGACTGGGGCTTGTGTCAATATAAGAAATTACATTCAAGATTTATACTGGCCAAGGTGGAAATGAATTAAAATTGCTACGTAAGAAAGCAAAGCAAAAATCTTACATCTGGAAAGAATTTATGTTCTTTCCACAGCCAAATTTTGACATAAATGAAACAGTTTTATTTCATAGAATCATAGAATCATAGGGTTGGAAGGGACCTCTGGAGATCATCTAGTCCAACCCCCCTGCCAGAGCAGGGCCACCTAGAGCAGGTTACACAGGAACGCGTCCAGGCGGGTTTTGAATGTCTCCAGAGATGGAGACTCCACCACCTCTCTGGGCAGCCTGTGCCAGGGCTCTGCCACCCTCAAAGTAAAGAAGTTCCTCCTCATGTTGAGATGGAACTTCCTATGCTCAAGTTTGTACCCATTACCTCTTGTCCTATTGCCGGCACCATTGAAAAGAGCCTGGCCCCCTCCTCCTGACACCCACCCTTTAAGTATTTGTAAGCATTAATAAGGTCACCCCTCAGCCGTCTCTTTTCCAGACTAAACAGCCCCAATTCCCTCAGCCTTTCCTCATAAGAGAGGTGTTCCAGTCCCCTAATCATCTTGGTAGCCCTATGCTGCACCCTCTCCAGCAGTTCCCTGTCCTTCTTGAGCTGGGGAGCCCAGAACTGGACACAGTACTCCAGGTGTGGCCTCACCAAGGCAGAGTAGAGGGGGAGGATGACCTCCCTCGACCTGCTGGCCACACTCTTCTTGATGCACCCCAGGATGCCATTGGCCTTCTTGGCCACAAGGGCACATTGCTGGCTCATGGTCATCCTGTTGTCCACCAGGACTCCCAGGTCTCTTTCCACCGAGCTGCTCTCCAGCAGGTCAGCCCCCAACCTGTACTGGTGCAGGGGGTTATTCCTCCCCAGGTGCAGCACCCTACACTTGCCCTTATTGAATTTCATAAGGTTTCTCTCCGCCCAACTCTCCAGCCTGTCCAGGTCTCTCTGTATGGCGGCACAGCCTTCTGGTGTGTCAGCCACCCCCCCCAGCTTTGTGTCATCAGCAAACTTGCTGAGGGTGCTCTCTATCCCCTCATCCAGGTCATTGATGAATGTATTGAAGAGGACTGGGCCCAGTACTGACCCCTGGGGAACACCACTCATCACTGATCTCCAACTGGACTCTGTGCCCCTAACCACGACCCTCTGAACTCTGTCTTGCAGCCAGTTTTCTATCCACCTTACTGTCCATTCATCTAACCCACTCTTCCTAAGCTTCCCTATGAGGATGCTGTGGGAGACCATGTCGAACGCCTTGCTGAAGTCAAGGTAGACCACATCTACCGCTCTCCCCTCATCTATCCATCCAGTCACGCCTTCATAGCAGGCTATCAGATTAGTCAGGCATGATTTCCCCTTGGTGAATCCATGCTGGGTGCTTCTGATAGCCCTCTTTTCCTCCACATGCCTTTGAGCCAGTAAAGAAAAGCAACATGACACCGTATTTCTACATGTATTTTCTACAATGATATACATGAAAACTGTCGATTGTCGTATTTGTTCCAAGCAGGGACATGCCACAGTTGCCTTAAATTTTCTTGCAAACAATGAATTGCTTCTGCTGGCACTGCTAGTACTTCTAAAGCTATTACCATATATTTAGACACGCTCATTATCAACATTATAGATGTTAACACTCAGTAAGAGCTATCAACCTATACAGGGAACAAAGGAAAGTAAACAAGCACAGAAAAGTTGTTTTTATGGTGTGTGGTTTTAAAACGCATTCATGCATATTACACTGTTTGCATGCAGGTCCTGAGCCAGAGCGTGACGGGTCCACATGCCGAAGATTGGTTTTGCGTATATAGAATAATTGCAGATAAGGAGGAAAAAAAACCTTATCAAAGAAAATGGTTCACTGCAGTATCTTTCCAGTTCTTGCTATTGAATTCTATTCTTTTTATTTTCCTTAAGTTTATTATAATAGGATACTACTTATGTCTTAAAAAAGAAACTTAGTCAGCTGTCCCTTAAAAGTGGATAAGCTACGCTAATGTGTAGCATAGATCTGTTGTAGCTGAAGACTAAATGGCTTGAATTTAGGGTTTTCTACCTCTGTAGGGGAACATCCACGTAGGCAACAAGATGCGATCACCCAGGCTTAATTACAAAAACCATGGCTGGGCTGTGTGATCAAGCATTCAGCTAGGGTATGGAAGAGAGAGATCTATCCAAATAAGAAGTGTTTTGCATTTGGGAATGCATTTATTTAAAAGTGTCCTAACTTGAACTTTTCCACTTTGTATTAATGCACCCCTTTTTCATTAGAGGTAAACTTGAGACGTTGGGCTGTAGATAAGGTGTCTTTCTGAGTTCTTCAGCATTTTTTCAGTTCTGTAAGAGACATTGTTAGGACACCTCCAGCCCCAAATATCTGAAGGTAGGGGACTAATATTATTACTTCAGGTCCCTGCTTCAGCTTGGAGAGAAAATAAATTTAAATCACTTCCTTGGGGGGAGTGATGTGGCCTCCTTTGCTGTTATAGCACCTTTCTTGCTCCCTGTCTGCTTTGCTATTAGTGCATAAACCAGATACCATCACTCGCGCGGCCAGGGTGGCTGAGGCATTTGGCCTGTGGAAGGGGCTTGCAGTAGCTGGGAATGCGTGCTGGGATGGAGTAACTTTCCTCCTTCAGCAACAGCCTAAAGCTAAGTATGAAGTCCTTCACCTTCCATTGCATTTCACATGGAGCACACTTCGGAGCTCGTTGCTCCGGAGGGTTGTGAGACACTCCTGCCAAGGCAACCTGGTGCGCCCTTGCAGCATAAACCAAAGTCTCTGACTGTCAGAGAGTCAGCCCATGTCCTCGTGCTAGAGGGGAACGAGCCAGCTTTCTCCCCAGGTGGGTAACTTGGTTCCAATCCAAGTCCTGCCAGGCGTTGGAGTTAGTGAGCTGTTGTGGCAACACAACTGGCTCGAATCCAAGCTCATGGCCAACAGAGGAGGCATAGAGAGATACAGCAAAGCTGCTATAGATTACATCTATATAGGAAGAGCCCTGCTTCTGGCACCCTGAGCTCCAGCATCGCTGCAGGAGCTGAACTGCTCTGTGCAGAGCTGTGGCAGGTTTAAGGGGACTCCTGGGGCTGGGCTCAGCTCCTGGCAGTGCTGAGCAATCCAGCCCCTGGTTTCTTGAGTGGTGCTGGGCCTCTCTTGCAAAGCTTAGACATGTTTGGAAACCTCCTTGCCAAGTGACACAAAGATTCAAAGAGCTGTAATTCCAGTTTGGCACTTAATTGAAAAACTTGACTTAAAAAGGAGCGTTCCAAATCCTGCTTTTACCGCCTTGCTTTATTTCATTTAGGGGCAACTGCAGAATTCAATTAAACAAAGCACCAGTATGGGAATTCATTCAGTGCTGCCTCTTGATCTTCTAAACTACCGGCCGGTTAAGTGAGATTTCCAGACCGGTGAAATCTGCAGTGAACGTTTTGAAAATCTCATATGACAGAGAACAAGTGTGAATTTCAGGGAGCAAAACAGTCAGAATAAATATGTAGCTGTATAAACACTTCTTTGAGGGCAATTTCACACTGCTGTAATTTCAGTTTTGCCTGGAATTTTTCTGGAATGGCTTTCAACATCAAAAGCCTAGGAAAACACATGGTTATTGCTTTCAATGGGAAGCCTCCACCCTGCAAAAGGAGGCTCAGTCTTTAGTAATTTGGTTCCAAATAAGCATGTAATTATTTATTTCAATATTAAACTCTTTCACAAAAGCACACTTCTCTCTGAGGAGGCCTGCAAATCTGTGCTTTTGCATCGGTGGCTTAGTGATTGTAGGACAACTCTAACTTTCAAGTAACCCCGTAGGTTTCAGCAGAACCGGTTTCTTAAATGATTCCTGCCCAAGCTAGGACAGGTTGGACTAGAGGACCTTTGAAGATCCCTTCCAATCCAAACTATTCTATGATTCTAGGTTTACCTGAGTAACTTCAGTTTATCTGTGAAGCTTAAGTGGCGTCTCAAATACTGTGGAAAGGATTGTTTACCTTAATGCAGAAAACAGTAACAAAATCTTCATTGAAGAGGTTTGTTTCCTCTCTGATTCGGAAGCAGCAGCAGCTTCAGTTGAGATATTTAAGTGGTACCGGTGTCAAAGGAGGCAGAGTAAATGCCATGTTATCAGGCTGTAGCTTTCATATACCCTACCTGAAATGTAGGCAAAAAGCTGCTGCTGTTTTTTTTATTTTTGTCTCCTCCTGCCCACCCCCCCTTTTTTTGTTTGTTTTTTTTCTTTTTCCTTATCCTCTGCCTCATGCCAGTTAGTGTCACAGCCGCCTGCTGGGGGATCCATCAGAGAAGCTGCTGTTCTGCAGCCCAGCCCGGGAGGCTGTGTTGAGCGGAGCTGGATTGCAGTCTGTTCCTGTTTTACTCGCCCAGTGCTGCACCTGCCTTCTGCTCGCCTGCAGCTCAGGGGTACGCCAAAAATAGCAGGCTGTTTTAAAAGCACAAGCTGCGCCCCTTAGGATAAATTGCTTTTAAATTTGGGCAGATTCAATGTATGTCAAGTGTTTCATAACTGAATATTGCATTTTTGCAGAAGCAGGAAAAAATGCAAGGAAAATCCTTAAACTTTGTAAGTTGATGCGTTTTGATGCAGAGTATTAGAGAGTTTAATATTTTGAGCAGATTTGCTTTTTTGTGTCTGCTGTATTTCTATTTTAATAATCCTATTGAAAGCTTGCCACGTTTTTATTTTGTTTTTATCTATTAAAAAGACAGGCCAGGTATTCACCTGGTAGAAAACAGTGTGTGGTGATTTACACTGCTAGAATACCTTGCCCACAGTGTGCTGGCGTAGGTAGTCGTTGCTCTTCGGAATAGTTTTGAAAACTGTTTTGGAAAAAAGCTTGGAGGAAAAAAAATAAAAAGGCAAGTAAGGCTGGAAGGAGATAAGGATCATCAAGATCCAATTAAAGAGAAGCTGGAGGGAGAGGCAAAACAAAAATAGAAGGACGACCACCGTGACAAGCTCTCAATCCATCTGTACTGTCTTTACCTCAAAGCACATCCCAGCAGAAGCACCCGTGTAACTTCCTCTGGAGTCCGGTGTCCATGGTGCCGGGCAGGGCTCGAAGCAAGAAATCTCTTGTCGGGCTCATTACTGGAGAACAAGCAGCAGCGTAAGATACCATTAGAGACTTGTACTCGTAGGCGTCCCTGGGTTTGGCTACGGGCTCGCGTTACAGCTTCTGCAAAGTCTGTAAAAGGGGATCACAGGCAGCGGGACAGAAAACCTGACAATGCTGCCAAGGAAGCGTGGGAGGCTTGGCCAGGCTCCTGTCTGCTCCATTCATCACAGATCTTGCACCAGTAGTTGTGCCCAGCTGGAGCCACTGGGCCTTTTTTGGGTTTGCTTCACAGATGTGAACTGTCGCTGGCAGCAAACAAGGTTACGGCTTGCGGTATTTTCATGCACGTTGCATTGCTTAGTTGGGGCAGGGGGAAGTTCATTAAACTAAGAAGTTGTGATATTCAACGCTGAGGGGAACGCAGTGGTGGAAATTTATCCCAATGTTTTCTGTCCTGAGTAGATCCCTCTCTCCTAAGCTCCTCTGCCACACTGATTTTGTGCTAGTTATTTTGCGGGGTTACTGTCAGGATTGGGCACTTAGAAGGATGCGCAGCTTATCCCAGATAGGTATGTGAAAGCGGTCATTTCGTTTTCCACAAATCCTACACCTTGCAAGATAAACCCGTGGTAGACTGCGTGTCGTGGCAGTAGGTCTGGGGAACTGCAGTGGCACAGACCTGGGTCACCTGTGAAGCGAGCGGCTCAGAAACCAAGTGTGATGGAGGGGGAGCGGCCAAGTCTTGCCTTCACGTACAACTTGTAGTGCGGGGCAGGGTGTTCTCCTGAGATAGGCACATAGTCGGAAAGCAATCCTTTTAGTCTCGCTAGAGCCCTTGATATTTCATTAAACATTTTAGGTAATGCCTCTCTGAGCCAAATTTGCCTGTTTTGATAAAATGGATTTATATGTGGCAGGCTGTGTTAACTATTATTGCATGCAGCACAGCTGCTGCGTTTGCCTGCCCGGTTGTTGCATGGTAAGGAAAAGGCTTGTAAAGTGCTTTTGATTGCCCTGAATTTGAAAGAAGATACAGTATATAAATTCCAAATTTATTCTGTTACACCAAAACCCTTATTGACCCAGAGGAGAATAAGAAATCATGCCTTTGCTTCGTACGCACCAAAGCCAGCTTCTGTGAAATCTGTTCTTTCCTCCTTCCCTCTCACCCTCCCCCAGAAATCCCCTAATAAAATGCAGTGTGGTTTCAATGTTGCACTGTAAGCAGTTGACTTTTCCCCCAAAAAAATAATGGGTATAAATCAAGTAGACATGGCATTAAGACCACTTGGCAATTTCTTTGACGTTTATGTATTGTTCTGAAATTAGTCTAAACCTTGATTCATTTTACAATGCTAAACAACAAATCTAAATATGTTAGGTTTACCTTAACTGATTTGATTTACAAATGTTAAGGGATTTAAAAGAATCAACAGGTAGAATATACACCTGGGGACAAAAAAAGGCATTTTACTGAGTTACTCTGGGCTTTCTCTCAAAGCTTCCGCCACATCAGCTGCATTTAGATGAGGAGATGACAGTGCTGCTTTCTCCTCCCTGCCCTCTCTCATCTGCTCAGTAGTTGTTCTAATCAACGCGTCTTTTAAGCTTTATGGTGGATGGAGCCGCACCTATTGCAACCTGGCTCCATATGGACAAAACATGGGAACAGATGTTGTATTTAATACATGAAAGACAGCTCAGCAATCTAGGACTTGGCTTCTTTGCAGGAGACAACTGGGGCTTCTTCCTTTGTACCTTCCCTCTACGTGTGAAAAAAAATAATTATCCTACTCCCAGCATTTTCTTCTTTTGAACAAGGAAATTGCCATTTAGTTTATAAACTCAAAGGGAATTCCTCAGCTGACTGAAGTGTTTACAGCCTAATTGCTGGAAAAAAATTGAAGGATGTGGATGGGCCAGGGTGCCTCTCTCAAAATTGAGTTAAGCCATTTCTACTAGATGGAGCCAGCAGCCCCCAGCAGTTCCCAGCAGTTCAGGGAGCAGGGAAGGGGGTTCCATAGGCAATGTTAGTACTGGAGCGTACCGAAGGCCGGCTGCCCTGTACAGGAACTGAGTAATTAGAGTGGAATTCGTTACTGATAGTAGGACAGAATTTTTGGTGTTTTCCTTTTTTCCTTTCACTGAGGGAGATTCACAATATTTAGCGTATTTCTAGGAGATCTGCTATTGAGGTTCATGTCTTTATGCTTCATGTCAATGGACCTCTGAGAGGGGGTCTCATGAAGGCATCTGAAGTTGGATGGAGGTGCTAGAGGGGAAACTGGGTGTAAGGAGAGAGAGGAGAATACAGCTGAGGGGTTAGATGGTTTCTTGCAGCAGGGAGTAGGTAAGGTTCCTTCATGTGTTTGAAGGAACTTCAGAAGCGCATCCATAATAAGTGCTGCTGAAGGACTCTGTTCTGCAGAGTGGATGCTGGTGTTCAAGAGGTGACGTGGGGCAAAACTGGGTACCCTTGCAGGAGAGAGAGTGGGGAATAGCAGGAGGGAATGATTTAGAGAGTAAGCGATGGAAAGCCCAGGAAGGGATGTTCACGGTGGCCTTCCAAAAGTCATGTTGTCATCATACTCAATAATGGTATATTTTTGTGCAGTGATAAATACTACTAGTCTGAGTGCTGTGCTTGCTGCAGTGATTTATTTGTTACAAGTTATATCAATGACCCGTCTTTCATAATTAAGTTGACTTGTTCTTCAGTGCCCTTGGCAAGCGTTACTCAAAATAATGCAACCTAAAATGGCATATCCAGATCTCTGGGGCTGAAAATTCAACTGATAATGCTCTCCCAGTGATCTTCTCTAGTCTTTTCCAGAAATAGTGGTGACTGGAGGTAATATGCTGTGGGAAGAACTGGCAGTGTGTTGGTCGGGAATAGCTCTGCATTTCTGTATTTAGGGTCCCAGGGCATAGCCATACAGCAAGTTTTGTTTCTTCTTTTTCCAGCCAAAAGTTGCAGCAGATTGTTGGAGATAAAATAACGACAGGGTAGTAAAATCCCAGCAAAGTAATTGGTGAGGGATAGCTTGTCGTTAACAAATAATGTTGTAGTATATGGATACAAACCTCCTCGTGTACAGCAGGGAGATATAAAAAGTACAGCACAGAAAGTAAAAGGGTTCATTAATTGAGTGAGGAAAACAAGTGTTCACAAACACTGCAGGGGAAGGAAAGAAGAGAAAGTTAAGGAAAGGAAAATAATTACATGAGAAATCTATGCAAATAGATAGTTTTGGATTGCTTCAGCTCAATCCAAGATCTGTTCAGGTTTGCTGAAGAAAGCTCAGTCCCATACTGAGAAACACATGAACGTAGAGCTGTTCCCAACACCCCTCTGAAGAGAAAAGATGTGTTTTTCATTAGGCTGCTGGTCTGGTACCCAAAGGAGCTGAACTCAGTTTCTGACCTCTTAAAATTTCCGGGGTCACCTTGGGCAAAGCCTCGAATCCCTCTTGTCTCAGGGTTTAATGACAAATCACCTTGCAGAAAGAGCTATGAGCCGATCGATGGTGAGGGCTGGCTGGGAATTTTTCAGGTGTACGTTTTCGTTAAGAAGTTGCTCTGTCATCAGAACAGAAGCTTTTAATTGGAACGTATCTATTGGAATGAAACCTGTGGTAAGGCTTGTTTGGGCTTTCAGGATAGACACTGTGGGCAAAATGAGAGTGCTAAGCGAAAATAGCCATTTTTTTCTGAGCTGTGAGGAGCTGGTGACTCTCACGTTTCAGTCTCCCTCGAGGGTATGAGTTTCTCCAGCACTGGTTTAGCCCCCTGACCCAAGACACCTCTCTCACCCAGTGAACATCGCATGATGGTGAGTGGGGCCGTGTGCCTTGGCCTCCCCAGGTGCCGGGACTCTCTGGGCTGGTACAGCCTGGTCATTGCTGCTCTGGATTTTCTTCCCCTGCCAGACCTATTAACTAAATAGTCATCAGTCAAGCTACTAATTAGGAGCTGCTTGGTTGTGTAAGTTGGGCTGGTGACAGCGGAGGGAGCAGAACTCATCCGCAGGCTTATCCCCATTGAGAGAGGAGAGCTGTGTCTTGTCCTTTGCGCCGCAGCCCTTCCCTCTTCTCCCCCTGGCTATTTTCCTGCCTTGCACTGGCCTGGGCCTCCCACTGCACCCTGCCCTGAGCCAGTCCAATGAAATGCCAGAAAATTATCTGCCTTTTTTTCTTTTTTTTTCCCTGATTGCTGTTTTCCATCATGTTAGTGCATTCAGGCAGGGCTTTGCCACGAGCTAGAGCCAGCAGAAGGTAGCAGCAGCAGCGATCAGGTAGGAGGAGGGAGACTGGGAAGGAGGGGGCATCCTTTCTGGCAGCAGAGCTGATACATCATCTCATCATGTCCTGTGGAGCCATACCCTGCCAATCACCCAATTAAATGGTTATACTAGGAAGGGCATGGATGAAAGGCAAAAGAATAACATTGGGAGCCAGAGAAAAAGAAGATAAAATAAGGTACTGGAGGCAGTCCAGTTCTGTGCTGTGTAGAATTCGTGCTTTGCAACCCTGGCATCACCTTCTCAGTGCATGAATAATGAATTGCTTGCCATTTTGACAGTCTGTCCCAGATTTGGCTCACCTCACAGTAGCTAACTAAAAGTCAAGCCTCTAGTGCCAAGGTTGTTCTCTTGGCTTCCTTTAGAGATGGAAAAAAGGGGCAGGCTACACCCAGGAAGTGATTTATGCAGCCTGGATGGAGATGTGGTTTGTCACTGTCCGGAGGTGCTGGAGCGTCCCAGCCAAGTGCAGGAGGAGCCTGGACCGTTACCCTTGTCCAGGGGGAAGGGTCCTCTGATATAATGCAATCCTGTATGCAGCTATGGTTCATCGCTAACTGGGCTCCAGCCCTGGGGCCTGGACACACCACCACCATGCCTATCACCTTCCCTGAAGTGGGGCTTTTGCTTGCAAAGAGATACTGTGCCAGGCAGGCTGCTTATCTTTATCTGTGAGCCCTGAAGAAGGCTGCAGTGCCTTCCTCTGTCTGCAGGGAAGGACCAGGGTGTCTGCCCCCCGGGGCACTGAGTTGTTCAGAAACATAAACATCTCTCTCGGCAACTGCAAGGAGCTCTCCCACAGAAGCCTGAGCGTAGTCGGATGAATCATACGTCAGGGGAGTGATGATGGGTAAGCACCGTGTCTGCTGTTATTCTGGGTGCTCCAGGGAGCGTGGGTGTCCTGGGGCGCCTCTGTCACGAATTCCAGCTTTACGTGGGTAACCCAGCAACCCAAGGGCATAAACCCCAGCCCTCGACACCTGCGCTTAGGCTGGAAGGCCCCTGAGTTACTCTGATGGATTGTTTTCACACAGTTGCAGTCTGATGGAATGGATTGCCTCCCCTTGCTAGCAGGGGTAGCAATGGTGCTTCTCCATTCTGTGGGGCAGGACTTTCCTGACGGCATTGGTCAGATTCCCCTCCCCGTCTCCCCCTGCCACTTACTTCCCTGATGTGTCCCCAGACGGGAGGATGCTCTGGGCCCTGGTGTGTCCTGCTGGGAAGAGCAGAAAATGCGTGGGTCCACAGCCCCAGCACAGAAAGTTGCCCCCATTAGGAGCCAGTGGTGTCCTCGGTCAACACAAGTGGCCCAGAGTTTGGGGCACGTCTGAATGGATCATGTTTGGCGAGCAAAAGATTAAAACTTGGGTTACACGTTTTTCTTCCGTGCCCTTTGAAATTGCAAATGTACTTCTCTGTGATGATTATTTTAGGATAGCCCCACCGCTCCAGGGGCCTCCTAATTATCTGAGTATACTTCATGCAAGTCCATTCCCAGGATGGCTGGTGCAAGTGTTCTCAGTAGAAGAGATAATGAGAATGTAAATGGAGAGGTGAAGTATCTACGTGAGAAATCCAGATGCAATTGAGTTCTCAACAGTATTTGAGGTTCTATATTTATTTTGCCGTGGGAGCAATGACTTGATCTGCTATAGGATTGAGCCCTAAAATAGAATACGTTACCAGAATACTCTAAAAGCTTAGTGTTGGTAACACATAGATAAGCTCCTGTGAGTGGGAGGTATTGCCAAATGTAAAGGAAAAACAAAAAAACAAAACAAAACAAAACAAAAAAAAAAAACCACAAAAAAAAGAAAAATGGTGTGGGGTGTGGGGGATAGAATATGAACAAAATCAGGAACTTCAAAGCAAAACAAACCTTTGGTTACAGGACAGTGCATTTTCTGAGGTACCCCATAGGAAATAATTCTACTGGGCCATGATTTGAAGATATATCCATTTAAATACCAGTAAATTTTGTTCAATTTTTTTATTTTGGCAGTGGATACGATGATAAAATGTTTTTTAGTTTGAATGATATTTAAAATCTGATTGTGTAGAACACTTACAGCACAGAAATGGTAAATAATCCTAGTCTGTACTAGGCTTCTCATTATCAAGGCTGCAAAGTATTTAGAAAGTTAGTCTCTCCTTCTCAGATTATTTTCTTGAAAACCAAAGAGCGAGCCTGGCAGGGCTTGTTAAAGAAAAACAGAAAATTACCAAGAAGGTATTAGTACACTTGATACAAGTAAATAATTGAGTTTGTATTTTGAGGGTATAATATTCTTGATTGAACTATCGGCAGCTTGAGATATTCAGAGGCCTTTCATATGTATATTTGCATGTGTCATTCTGCTGTTGCAGATAAACAAGCATGGAGTTCTTTGCATGTATAATAACGTTATTATCAGTTCTGTGATAAGACCAAATGAAAGCGCATTCTTTCTTTCCTCTTGATGCAGTTTGGCAGCCAAAACATCCTTTGGTTTAGCAAACCTGAAAATAGTTTTCCTGCAATTTTGTGTGAAAGAAAAGGAGAGATGAAGGTTAAAGGATAAAATGAGCTTCCTGGTGTGCAAGGGGCTAGCAAAACACCGAGGTCTAGCTATGGAGGGAAGGAAAAAAGAAGAATGTGTCAGCAAATGTTGGCAATTGATGCTCGAATACCAGCAGAAAGGGTACTCTACATGTGCTTGCTAGGTGCTATGCTGCTACAGAGCCCTATTAAGGATTCAGCTGAAATTTCCTTGCAGGGCAGTATAGAAATCTTGACATGAAAAAGCAGCCAGAGTTTCCAGTGCTTTATCATTAATAGGTGTGAGAAAGCTCAGGATCTTCAGGATTCAGACTGGGTGCAGATACCACTGATAACGGCTTATAAAAACAATCTGATAAGGTCTGTCCCCATACAAGAAGCCAGGTATTAACAAGAACATTAACAGATAAAACACTTTTTTCAGTGCCTATGAGACGCCAGTAAGGACACAGACATCTCTGTTATTCCTTCTGCCCCTACCTTTGGCAGCACTACAGCCTCCTCAGGCCCCCTTGCTTTTACCCTGGCTTAGAGGAAGATTTAGATTTATGGAAAATCCAGCTTCAGATGGTGTCCTGCTAACGTGTAAGAGTTCAGTGCTGTAACAGTGAGACTTTCTTGCTTTCATTTCCTCTGTGAATAATGACTAGATAGCTTGCAAAACTCTCATGATACTTAAGAGAGAAACACCAGCAGTGAAGCCTTTATTCCTGGCTTATTCTGTGTGCCACTGCCAGGTGAAGCACGTTGCAGGCAGCCTGTCAGGTTGCAGGCTGGCAGGCATACTTACCCACACGCTGTCTGTCTCCAGCACTAGGGGAAATAGTGCTCACTGAAGGGAATAACAGTTTATTTATTTATTTTTTTGCATTTGAGCTCAAGGTAAAAATTCTGGAAATGCAATGCAGAGGTCGGGTGATGATCAAGTTTGAAATCTTAAGCACTGAAATGAGCGCCTGGAAAGAGGGAGAAGCAGACTGAGCCAAGGAGTAGCCATGCTTAAATTAGCAGATATTGATTTCACTGAAGTGAACGTCAAGTTTTATTGATCCGAGAGGTAAATATTGACTGAAACATCCTAAAGTGTTCCCTAACCCTGCGCTGTTTTTTTTCCTCTGGAACAGTTCTCCTCCTTTTCCCTTGTCCTTTCCCAGAAAATAATATCTTAGCCCCAGCTGCTCTAAACTCCTGCTGTTTTTGCAAAGCCAGCGTTGTTTTCCAGCTAGCTGTTGTAAACATCAGAGACAGGAAAAATGGCTATGACTTTATAAATCAATAAAACCCTATGCCCAACAGCTATTAACAAACTAAAAAGATGCTTTGAAATCCAAACAACCTCTTAAAAAATAATAACAAAAGGCTCTGCGGCACAGTCAAGTTCCTGGCTCCTCTTACACAAAGAATCCTTCAGAAAAAATGTGAAATTGCATTTTAAGAAAGTGATGATTTTTGATTCTTTAGGGAAAAAATGATGACCTCATTCCTAACGCTGGCTAAAACAGCCACTGTGATACTTTTCATTGAACTGATCCTTTTTTACCTTCATGTAAGTACAAGTTTATGAGGACACAGAAACTTTGCAAATAGTGGAGGAGTGAGTATTTGGAGGGAAGGAGCAAAGTAGATAATATGGGTCAAATAGAATAATGAAACAATTACTTTCAAACTATGCAGGTGGATATAACTCTGTTAATGTGATGAAAATTCAAACATTTCAAACTGTAAAAAGCAGTTATGTGATTGCAGCATGTTCATCTGGGCAAGTGCAGGCTACATTTGAGGGAAGAGGACTTTTACAATGGAACTTATCTGTAGTTTCAGTTGAAATATTTCAACATGTACAATATTCTGCAGTAGTCTTCAGGATTTTAAGGTGCGTAAGGTCCTGCATGCTGCACGTGGAAAACTGTACAGGAAGGGAAATTAATGAGGATCATATGGTAACACAGAAAGGAAGAGGAGGAGACAAATGGCTACAAATTCTCTCCAGGCAAATTCTTTCCTTCTGGAACACCAACTCATTTTGTTTCCTACTGAAAATACCTTCGCATCTGGAGGCAGAGAGACATACTGACTTTTACGCTGTGGATCAGGTGGAAGTTACATCTGCTACCCAGCGTTATCTCTGATCCTCCAGTGTCTGAAATTGTCAGGTTAGGCAGGTAATGAGAAACATAAGTGAAATTTAGACCTGCATTATGATAATCTACAGAGATTTCACATTGGCCTAGTTACTAAATTGCTTATTGGCTGATTTTATCATGAGAAAGTGGAGAAAAATGGCCCAGATGGAAAGGAGTGGTTCATAGCAAGCTCCCGGTCAGCAGAAGCTTTACCACTGGAAGAGTCGTTTTGGGTTCCTTGGCTCTTTGAGCTTGGAGGACATGTTTTGACTAGAAAGCCCAGAACAACTCAAATGTGGAGTAAAAGAGTCTGCTACCAAGAGAAATAAAAGAGTAGGTTTGGAGAGAGCACGAGATGGAATGCCCCAGTGGAGTGCCAGGAGAAGTTCGGTCCCTCTAGGCAATAGGGAATAGGTGTGTTTTTAATGATGTTTTAATTTTAAAAACATTTTAGTGCTTTACAGATACATAGCCATAAGTAGCTACCTGCATAGACTGTTTGGTTTTAAAACTTCTCTTTCTAAAAAAAATAAGTAATAATTGGTTACTGTTTAAAGTAAACAAGCTGGACCAGGCTGCTGTCCCTGGGCTCCGAGGTCTCTTTTTCAGGCTTGAAGGCAGCTCTGCAAGAGCGGGTAGATGCCCTACACCCCATCCTGAGTTCGATCTGGACTTCTCTCCTTCCAGCCTCATTTTACTATTTCATTTCAGTTCTGTTTTCTTTTTAGATGATACCAGGGCTAAAATTTCTTTTATGGTGCATATAATATATTATGTTAGGACTAATCACTCGGACGTTGCGCCTACTTGTTCTTTAAGAGATGGGGTCTTCTGCTCAAATCTCTGGACTGGTGATTGTTCGGGAAGAGAAATTTTAACAGAAATGAACATTCAGCTTTCCAATCTTACATCAGATTTCCTTCACGATTTTTCTCATCAGAAAACCCCTAGTTACTTAATTGCTGCCTTTCTGCTCTGTAGTCATCCCTGGCATTAAAGTCACAGAACAGCTTTTCTTTTAATGTCATTTTGTCAGAAATATTTTCTTTGTTTGTGGGGAAAAAAAAATCTGTCGTGCTCTGTTTTCCCAGCGAGCATCCAGTTTGGTTCCAGTTTTTGTGGTATAATAATTGTGTAGGAGTGATGATGCCCTGCTATATGTGTTCTTGTGAAAAAGTTTTTCAGAAAATACTATTCAAGCAAAGGGAAGGAATCCCATTTCAAAACTCAGTGACATTTTCCATGCAGTTTTTCTGTTTGATTGGTGTATTTAATGTCCCCAGAAATCATAGCATTAGCTTTGTAGACGAGACAACTGCATTAACAAAAGTGACCTAACAAATCAGAGGCTGAGGGGTGTGTCAGGCTTGCAATAAATATGGTAAAAAGAGCTACACTTAGAGAAATCATGACATCCTAAACCTACTAAATTCCTGAAACAAATGGGCACCCCTGAGTGTGGTCACGAAATGATGAGCTGGAAGTAATTCCCATCACCTTCTGCTTAAAATTCCTTGCCCAAGGTGAGGTGGGATGATTTCTTTGTGTCTAGCAGAACTGAACCAACATTTTTCTTATGACCAGATACTACTAGTGTCTCTTTCCCTTAGACTTAGTAAAAAAAAAAAAAAAAAAAAAAAAAAGAAAAAAAAAGTCCTGAAAATAAAACTTTTGTACCTCTCAAAACGATTCGAATTCTTGGAGACAGACGTCTTCTCGACTTCTATAAGAAACTTGGGCCTTTCCTCCCACTCCTCTCGCATACACTTAAAATTTCACCTGCTGAAAACCGTGGTTGCGCTATCAGTAGATGTGGCAGTGCCAAGAGACAGTGCTGTTTCCTCTGTTATCTTCTGAGGCTCAATGATTAAACCGGGGAGAGTTGGGCAGAGAGGAATCTTATGAAATTCAACAAGGGCAAGTGTAGGGTGCTGCACCTGGTGAGGAATAACCCCTTGCACCAGTCCAGGCTGGGGCTGACCTGCTGGAGAGCAGCTCGGTGGAAAGAGACCTGGGAGTCCTGGTGGACAAGAGGATGACCATGAGCCAGCAATGTGCCCTTGTGGCCAAGAAGGCCAATGGCATCCTGGGGTGCATCAAGAAGAGTGTGGCCAGCAGGTCGAGGGAGGTCATCCTCCCCCTCTACTCTGCCCTGGTGAGGCTGCATCTGGAGTGCTGTGTCCAGTTCTGGGCTCCCCAGTTCCAGAAGGACAGGGAACTGCTGGAGAGAGTCCAGCGGAGGCTACGAGGATGATGAGGGGACTGGAACATCTCCATGCTGAGGAAAGGCTAAGAGCCCTGGGGCTGTTCAGCTGGAGAAGAGCAGACAGAGGAGATCTCATCAATGCTCAGCAATAGCTAAAGGGTGGGTGGCAAGAGGATGGGGCCAGGCTCTTCTCAGTGGTGCCCGGTGACAGGACAAGGGGCAACGGGCACAAGCTGGAACACGGGAAATTCCATCTCATCATGAGGAAGAACTTCTTTGCTTTGAGGGTGGCAGAGCCCTGGCACAGGCTGCCCAGAGAGGTGGTGGAGTCTCCGTCTCTGGAGACATTCCAAACCCGTCTGGACGCGTTCCTGTGCCACCTGCTCTGGGTGACCCTGCTCTGGCAGAGGGGTTGGACTAGATGATCTCCAGAGGTCCCTTCCAACCCTACCATTCTGTGGGACAGGTTGAAAGTCACTGCCAGTGACTCGTGGCAGAATTTTTCTTACTGCTTACTGAAAAATGTGTGGTGATACCTTGAGGCCCTTAATGCAGGTAGGATTTCTCTCCTTGCTGAAATATGCGTCTGTTCACGTGCACGCAGTTGCCTTGAGAGGAGGGAAGCTGGAGTTTGGATCCAGGCCCGCCTGGCACAGGAGCTATAGAGGTGTGACCTGAGGAGCACCCAACTGTAACCCCTCTTTCCTTTTCCTATCTTTGTCCTCTCTAGTTGTTTTGTGTGGAGGTGAACACAGGGCTTCACCCAAGGCGGCCTTGCAGTCAACTGGAGAGCTGGCCAGGGAGAGAAAGACTGGGGGAACAGGTTGGATGCTCAGATCTCAAAAATCATAGGATGGATGTTAATTCGTGCTGGCTGGGGATTTGTATGTGCGATCTTCAGAAAATGTAAATGCTTCTAGCAAATTTATTCCCTAGTTGTTTATTTTATTGGTCTCATTCGTCAGCTATCTAAAGCTTCCTTGTTTTAGCAGGGCCATGGCTTTTCTCACGCCTTCCCGCTTCTTTCTTTCAGCACCCTTGTCAACAGAAAAAGGAGTTATAACATGGACAGAAAGTAAAAATGTCATGGTGGAAGACGTGCCTAAACAAAATATCAGCTCAGGGAAAAAAACAGTATGATATGTATAGATGTGGATCTAAAGGAAAGACAAAATAGAAGGCTATTATGAGTAGACTGTTATGGAGAATATTATGAGTTTCTCAGCAAATCAGTAGACATTTGTAAGTCATTAATTTGTGATTGAGTCATTATTTTAAAGCAGAAGGCAAATTGAATTGGTTTCTTTGCAGCATAGCAAAATAGTAGAAGATTAAATACTTTTAAATTTGGCATTAATGCCACAAAGGTAGCACTTGCTCTGACCATTGCCTTGGGATCTTGGATATTAGATTCTGCCTTTTTTTCATAAACTACTAGGTTGCGTGTCACATACAATTCTGGCTCTGTTTTGATATAGGACACCACAGAATATTTGAATTTGTATCTAGTCATAAGTAGAAACATGGAAGTAATGGAGGGACTCATTCGTAACTTGGTATCATGAGGTGTAATACCTCATGTTAGTAAGTCAAATGAGATTTGACTCATGGAAATTGCTGGTGTAAACCCATACAGAAAATTCAAATAAAACCTGACCTTGAAAGTTTGAAATATCACATTTATTTCTTGCTTCCTCCTGTTATTATTCATTATATCATACCATCCTGAGACCAGAAAAACAAATTCAAAAAAAAGATAAATTCTTCCCTAATTTCTAGTCCTTCCAGAACAAAAAATCCTGTTTCTATGAGGATTTGAATACATTTTACAGACCGAAAAATAGAGCGAGGTATTTCAGAAAAGTATTCAGTGAGCATATCCCAACAACCAACCTTCTGGTTAGCAGCTCTGTTGTGATTGATCTCCATGAAACTTTTCTAGCAGTACGAATGTAATAGTATTTATTTCAGGAAATGTGTCTGTTTATAATTATGCTGGCTCCTTATGGGATCCCAGCAAACTCTGCAAGTTAGGATACTGCTGGAGTGAAAGGACCTTGTGGCTGCACAGCGTGCTGTAAGTTGTAACAGTTTTTATCACCATTTGCATAAACAACACCCACAGCCAAAATCAATGTCCGAATTTGTAAACAGTGATCTACCCGCATCCCAAGTTAATTGCTTTGTATAAGGGAGGAGTAGGTCCTGTAATGATTTTTTTTTTTCTTTAGTCAATTGGACCAGTCATGTTTGCAAACTAGTTTTGCTATTGGTTTTATTGACTGTTCTTCCAGTAGTTTTCCCTTGGCAAGTTTCCTCGTGTGCTTGCCTATTAAAACTAGTCAGTGAACTGTGGAGGGTGAGCATCTGCCCATGCACCATGTTTTCTTCCTGTTGTGCCCCCCACCAGCCCCCCTTTATGACCTTACCATTACACTTCTGTCTTCCTTTTCCTTTGCAGCGACTCCTTCACTCCTCTCTTCCCCTTCGCTCTGTTACCCCTGCTGAGGAAGCTGGAGGCGAAAGCGCTCTGTGCCCCTGGGTGTACTGCCCCATTTGTATTAGTGTGACTGGAGAGCTGTGTCGCAGCGGCTGTGCGCGGGCTTGGCTCAGCAGTTCCAGCTCCTTCAAGAGTACAGAGACAGAGTTGTATTTTTCTGCTTGGTATCGCAGCTCCCGCAGTTACGGACAATGAAAAGAAAAAGGAAATTGTCATGTTATTTGTCTAACCCAGGCTACTGCTAGGAGCTAGAAAAAGAGACTAAGCTACATCTGCTCTGTGCCTTTATACCTGACAACATTTCATGAGATCTGTCTTGAAATTAAGATGGGCGGGAATACGCACTTGAAGTTTAATGTATTGTTTGATATTTTACCAGAGAAATTATATTTTGGAGCTTCCAAGTCATCAACACGCAGTTATTTCTTATACTGTAGTAGTTTTCAGCTGAAACTTTTAGAAAGAACAAATTCTATTCGAAGCTAATGGCTCTTTTTATCACTGTAAGTCACATACAGCTGAACATCAAGTGCCTGGGTAAGACCACATGGCTCACAGATCTGTTCCTACAGATTGAAGAAATAAAGAACAATCACATATCTCATCCTTTGAACCTAAGAAAGCTAGTAAGTTGAAAACTCTTGTACCGTAGCTATTCTTTTTTAACGTTCTGAACGACTGTTTCTCTCTTGCTTATGTCTTCTTCCAAAGAAATGCTCTCTGAGATGCTGCAGTGCTAATCGTCATCATGCAGCCTGTCCAAGCGCATTTCTTGTGATTAAAGACAACATTGGAAGTCCAAGTTAAATAAGTCAGAGTTAATGTGAAGTCACACATTAAACAGTGCCATCATGGCCTTACTGTAGTGCAAAACTAAATAATATATATTTACGGTAGTCTTTATATTGTTTTGGAATACTGAACTGACATATATAAAAAGACTCACAACAATTAAAAATAGAGTCATGTATAAGGCACAATGAATTTATAACACTGTTACAAGCTGGAAGAATGCAGAGTTGAGCTCTTCGGAACAGTGAAATCTCTTTTTTACCTGAGGATTATAAATTGACCAGGCTTAGATTTCTTTTTAGTATGGGTGAAGTACTGTTCAGATGTATTTTTTTTTTAATCCGCCTATGTTTTTATGGTAGGGATATTTGAGATTTTCTCATTCTTGAATATGTGTGAATCTAGTGTCAGTCAAGTCTCCACCGGTATCAGAGACAAAATGTTCAGATGTGGAAACACGAAGCATTAACAATGTTTAGTCATTTTGAAAATGTCTTTTGATTATTTTAATCCAGCTTTATTACTATTGATTGCGACTAGCTCTAGCTGGTATATAATTGTGTGCAGCTCCTTTTATGAAAAAGAGAGAAAAAGAACTCTTTAGAACTTCCGGTGACCCAGAGGTAGGATTTTCTTAACTTGGATTTTCTAAATAGAGGGAACTCAGTGGCTTTCTAAGGTATAATCCCTGCTGCTGCTGTGACAAAATCAGAGGCGTCTGACTATAGCCAGATTATAGGAGTTCAGTAAGACTAGGTTTTGTTATTTGTTGAAAATAAGTAGATTTTGTAAGTTTTGGGGTTTGGTACTTTTGAATAGAAACTTTGGAATCAGAATAGAAAATGAAACCACAAACTGCATGTCTCACTGAACCTTGTGAGAATTGGTGTTGAATTAGGCCTCCTTTTTGGGCTAGTTCTTCAATTTGCTTTATTCTTGGCTCTGTTAGGAAGAAAAGGATTTTTCCTTCTCTTGAAGTGATTCCCACTGCCTGTTTTCATACTCTAATGCCTGTAAGTTTTCATAAATTGATTGATTCTGTTGTATTGCTCATGAACACACTGGCTACCAGGAGGAGACGTTTTATACAGTGTTTTCAGGCTTCCTCATCGGAGCTGCATTTGCAGGGTGAAGCTGGAATACGGAGGAGTTTAAGGAAAGAACGGTGAAGAGAGAGTGATATTCTGTCAATTGACTTAATAAAAATGATAGAAAATATTACCAGAGGAGGAAGTTAAAAGGTATCATGTAGGTTTAATGGGAATAACTGTTTATGTGTGTAATCATAACATAATGAACATCTCTGAAAAAATTTCCATTTTGTGTGCAAGTTATAAAACATTAGTTAATGTTTTCAATTAGCGTGCATAGATGGGAAGCAGTCGTTTATTATTCATCAAATAACATATTAATAATTCTCTGGTGACACTGGCAAATCTGAGAGAGATGTTTCCTGTGGGTAATTCCACCTACGCAGTAGGCAAAGACAGGTGACTTTCTGGAGCCTCCTGTACCTCTGCACTGACAATTGAGAAAGACCGAGCCATGTATTTTTGTTAATTAGTTCATTTTTGGATGGTGATAGTTAGGGGATGCGAGTGCTGTCATCTCCGTGATGCACATCCTTATATACTTTTAAACTACCAAGTGAGTTTTAAAGGGGGGATTGAGTCCAAACTTCTCACATCAGTGTTTCAAGGTCTCTCTTGACAAACTTGGATATCCAGTTAAGAAGCCTGCCGCCTGCTTGGGTTTCGAGTTTAGCAGCCTTACGCTTTAGAATTCTTTGCAATTTTCCTGGGCTCACTTTCAAGTTTTTATGGCTTCTTGCTTTCAACTTCTGACTGTTTCCCTCATTTCTTGATGATGGAATTGTGCCACATCATTAACTATAAGATGTATGGTTGTAAATGTTCAAAGAATGATGGATTTTATTACGCTGCCGACACAGCCATGTTGCGGAGGCCGTCTTTAATATATTATTGATGCTCTAAACCATTATTTTTAATAGCATTGTGCACTGGGAGAAGAATACCGGTGGAATGGAAGCATAGGTGAAGATGATTTCTGGAGCAACAATCCTGTAGGAAGTCAATCTCTCTGAAACGTCTCTGGTTGTGCATGTGCACTCTTTTACTTTGGGCCATTAACTATGGAGGAAGGATTTACTGCTGGAAATGGAGGATAATTTGACAGCTGTTAATTAATTCCCATATAGGAAGAAAGAAATCACATGGGTAGAACTTGACGTGGTAAATGTTTGTTGTTTTGTCAGATTTACCTAAATGAGTTCCCTGTGACAATTGAGCTTTGGACATTGTAGACACGTGGCTTTGTTTGTTTGAAGTTTTTCATGCACTGTTTCCTCCTTTGACTATGTTTTTGGTTTGTTTTTGTTTTTCTTTTCCATAAAAATGAAAAATTAATGTTCTTTCTAAGTTAGAATCTCTCTAGGCAATTCGAAATCTACAGTTACATTATGCCACCAAATATCTAAGCTTGATCTCCTAGGACTGAAGAGTTTTCTTTCCAATTTTCAGTTCTCTTCCATATAGATTTCCAAACACCTTCCTTGCCAGCCAGCATGAAGGTTCAAGTGGGTCTGGCCAGTCCCCAGGGGTGAGCGCACGTGATGTGCTACTGCCACAGAGAGATCTCAAAGCCTGGGAGAGGACCGAAGGGGAGCAAGGGAACACCCTGGCTCTGGACAGTGAAAATGCCATAAGAGATGTGCTGAAATTTTTATTTTAGTACCCAAATTAAGGCTTCTGAGGTCTTATTTAGTTAATCTCTTGAAAGGTGAAAACAGGGTTGAACATTATTGTTATTCACATGCACGTGTTTGTAAATATGGACAAAGCGAAACTCTGACACCCCCCAGAGGAAATGAATCTGTTTCTCTCTTGCTTTGTGGTTTTACAGAGGAATCCAGTGCTCTGCCTTGAGCTTTTCCCTTCAGAGGAGTTCTGTCCCAAAGGGCCGAGAGCTGTCTAAGGCTCTGTGTCTGCACATGGAAGGCAAAGGGAATGGGATATTACAGACTCTGCTATTGGAGCTAAGAAGAAAAAAATCCAGCAAATCTCAGCAGTAAGTGCGCTCACAAACTCTGTTGTTGGCCAGCCAGCCAGATTAAAAAGGGGACAGGAGGGTCTGGCTGGATAATTTCACACACTCAGATTTAATCGTATCTTCTGGATGGTAAATTTAAAAGGCTAATGCATTGCACAGATTTGAACACGTGTTCTGGTCTGATCCTAGTAAGGGCAACAGGACAACTCACCTGAATGTTACTGCTGGGTTCTCGCCCTGTGCATTCAAACTCTTTAACAACGCTAACACAGGTCCTAAAATTGCAAAACATCTCTGTAAACGTGATGCTTAAAGAAGTCATGAATTCTAATAAGTCCTACAAATGTATCAGACAGTGAATTCATGAAACAACATGAGAAAATAAGCAGGTGAATGCCACTGTTAATGTCGTTTTTCTGTAAAATCAGCAAAGCAAAAGGCTGCTGTTAGCACAGGGCTGGATTATTCAGCTCAAGTTCAGGATGCGTTTTCTTCAGGCTTTTCGTCTTTATTTATAGGGCTGCTTTAGGATTACCCTGTGACTCTTCACAAAGTCCAAGTGTAAAACCAAATTGCTTCTCAAAACTGCTCTCCGTTACAGCCCGTATCTGTGCCAGCTCCTCCAGACAGGGAGGTGTCAGCACTGCTCCCCGGTGACATCCCACCTTTCCCTGTTAGCATTAACGGCTTGTTCAAGTCTGAGGATTTTTTTCCTCCCTTGGTACAGGTCAAGGACTTAGTACAGAAATGACTAGATTTCCAAAATAAAAAGATAAGTGTTTTCTCTAGTGGTCACATGTACTATCAGCTGAAGGGCTAATTTTACATTTATAAATCCTACCATTCAGCTGTAAATCTTCTGTGATCCTTTGGGCTCTGTTCACTTGCTAATAGTATTTATACTATATATTATGCTATCTATTTAAAATTTCTTTTTCCATGTCCTTCAGGAAAAAAAACAGCAAGAAAACATTTTATAGGGGAAAATACAGAGTTAGAAGCCATGATGCTACTCTTTATTTCTTTTTCCATGCTTGTCAATAAGCACCATATTTGTAACTTTTATTTTCTTCATTTCCTATTCTGAAACTCTGTTCCAGCAGCTTTGTTGTTAGACTGAGAACTAGTGATGTTAACGCAAAGTTCTTGGTGGCTCAAAAGGAAAAGAAAAGCCTGTAAATAATAGCTCCTCATTTACTGCAGTCAAAAGGCAATTTCAAGAAGTCTCTTATGTTTCTAATTAGCTTGTGTCCTTTAAAAAGCTGCCCTAGGAAGGCTAAAACCAAACCATGTGTAGGGAAAACAGATGAAAACCCTTGTGAACCTTCAGTCCTCAAAAAGAAAGCAGCCTTCACTCCACCAAAATTGCAAACCCTGACCCACTACTCTTGTTTTCTTTGTGCTTCTATATATAATTATGAAATATTAATTATAACTTTTATCCACCAATAGTGTAACATGCTTCAGAAGTAATGAAATAAAGCAAACAAGCAAAACATTTCCTGCTGATTGATCAGCTGTTTTAAATTTGGTGCTCTGTAAAAATGTCTAGAGTGTATTCCAGGGTGAGCCAAAACAAATCTGGAAATGACAGATTTTTTCCTAGAATGGAGATTCTTTCTTGTGACAAGCTCTTGACCTGACATACAGAATCCTTAAACAAAAAATAACTGAGAAAGGAAAAGAAAGCACTGAAAGAAAAGCATGGATTGTATTGCATTAATTGTAGGGTCTCAGGGTGTTTCGTAATATACTGAATCTAGTTAATTTATATGGAAATGAAGCTTTGTATTGGATTGGTTTCTCATATGTTACATGTACTCCTTGCATGAAAGATGGTATGCAAATCTATCATCAACTTTGGTCTTAGATCATCTTTACTCTTGTTTAAAAATAAAATAATCTTTAATAATGTTGGGAAGTAGGACAGAAAAATGCATTTGCTGGCGTGGTATTGGGAACGCTTCTCAGACTGGAGTGTGTGGCTGGTTGTATGAGACTCTGCATGAAAAGCTGGCTGATTATTACCTAAATTCTTGTGGGTGGCACTTCTCCTTCTCTTACCTACTAAGTCATTTAGCGCACGGGAGGGTGATTCAGCGCCATCACACACACAAGCCGTCCCTGTTAGCACAGGCAACCCTATTGAAATGATCTCCCTTAATGAGGATGGCAGAGCTGAAAGTCAAGGAATTATCTAGCAGAAGGATAAAAAAAATCAAAGAGGGAAGCTGAATCTTTCCTAACACTTGGGGCAAACTGCTCACAGTTGCAGCGCTGCGGTTCTTCTGCATTTGTATGGCCCATTGATCTTCTTCCAGGGGAATGACATTTTAATTGCCGTGTATTTTTTTTTTTTCTTCTGTTAAGGAAGCAGCTGCTGCTTTGCCTAAGGAATTTAAGTTGTCTTGTCAGAAGAGGTCCTTTGTTTTGTTGTTCTGATTCTTTAACTGTCCATTATCCGATACTATTTCTCCTGGTATTAGTGGGTAAGTGCGTCTGGCTTATGCTATTAGTTCAGGTGCCAGTGTGCTTAAGCAAATAAGCTTTCAGGGATCTCAGCTGAGCTGCAAGGAGCCAACTCGAGCATTTGCATCTGTGCTATGGTTAATCTGCAAATATTAATTTGGATAATAAGGGTAATGTATGCATGGGAAATTAGGCATCAGCTGTCACATTTGAAGTTACGTTGGCAAAATATCAGGGGAAGGGCAGTATTTTTGATTTCTTTGAAAAGTGATCCATATCTCTGAGTGACGGTCTTCCTTCTAGTTTCAGCACCTTCTCTGTTACCCTGAGAAAGGCAACATGGAATTTCTGATGGATGAACAAGAAAATCATAGCAAAAATCATGGTAGAAATCTTTTTCTTAGAAGGATTTTTCTGAAAGCACCATCCAAGTTTTAGGGATTTGAGTGGGTGACATTAGTTCTAAAAATTTCCTCTTTACATGTTTTTAATTCTGCAGTGTCCATTTTTTCCACAGTAACCCTCTCTGTGGTTTTTCCCCCCGTTATTTTCTATTTCTATACATCGCATGAAGCTTTTTAGTCTTTTCACTTGTAAGCTGTAGTACAGAGCTATATGTTTAAGTTGTAGCGTAGGTGCAAGACTGTGGTGGATTTATACTCAGTCCCTTGCCTGAGCTACCTGAATCAGCATGAAGCAGCTTGAGAGAAAAATGTTCTTTATTTCTGGGGTTTCTGTTCAGAAAAAAAGTAAAAATGGATCTATGAATTTTTTTAGTCCAGGCCTTTCCTTGGAAAAACAGTTACCTTCATTTTTGGGGAGGGGAAATTCCATTTTCACACGTTGTCAGTGTCGAAGTGTCTGATTGTAAAGGCAGTGAGTCCACAAGGCTGGAGACAGTTCCCGTAGCTCAGGTATAGCTTAACCCCTGCGACTTTCTATAGAACGAATGCAGTGCACAAGTACCGATACCAGGCAACATGGCTCTGGACCCAGGAGATACTGACCAAAGCTGAAATTCGACTGAAAATGGAAGTTAACCTGTGCATTATCAAGCACATTATGAAAGTCTTTATCAGCTTGCCATTATTCATATTTTAATCTGGGGATAACTTTGTCCTTTTAAATTAGTAAAAAATTACAAGGTAGAAGAAATTAAAGGCCAGGTATAAAGGTCTCGCTTATCTCGAAATTTTCCCAGTTTCCCAATAGGCACTGGTTACACACATGCTCTGAGTGGTGAGCAGCGCTTCAGGATGAAAACCAGAATATCAACTTCACTTCAGATAGCGTTTTTCTATCCCACTAGCTGCCAGTTTATTGCAGATGACATTTACTTTCTTCCATGTTCTTCCAGGGACTGCTCTGAACCTTACTGACAGCTGGTATGGTCTTGAAATGCCTTCCTTGAGTCATACCTGGAGCTAGCAACAAATGCAGTTCTGAATATTTAATTCTATTTTTTCTTCCTTTAAAAAGGACATTAATTTTGGAAAAGTACTCTTATTGTTGGCAGTTGGGCAGAACTGCTTCTCCTTCCATTAGTGTTTTGACATGTATAAGACAACAAATGGAGATAATACAGCCTAGTAAGCAACTGCTCGTGTTACTCATTGTCCATCACGACTTTTGCCTCTTTTGTTTGATTAGTATTTTATTGTTTGTCATTTCCTGTGAAAGGTTGCTTAGTAGTTCCTATATAGCTCTTACTCAGATTCATAACATTTAAGAATTATATGAAAATATACCGAATATCACCTTTGTTTGATTCCATAAAAGATATGTTTTAAAGCTAATAGTCTTTTGATAGTAAGACATAAAAGTAAAGTATGTGTCTCTTGGAAAAAAAACCATCCTAATACATAGCTGTCATTAACCACACAGGAAACAATGGGCTGTGAGAAACTAATGAAATATGCTTTGGAGATGCTTTGTGTAAAAATGAGAGGTTTTGCGTGATAGCACTGTTTTTACCCAAAGATAAAGCTAATTTCATAAAGCATCTCACAGTGTGAATAAACAGTTGTAAATCAGCTGCAACAGCAAGCAAAGGCATTAACCGTAGAAAACCTTCTGATTAGAATAGATCTTCTACTGAGAACTGTCTGATGAATTTCTTGTTTGACTTTTGGAATCCTAAAATCTGTAATAAATTTGTGGAATCATAGAGAAATATGTATGGAAAGGACCACCAAGTGTCAAGAAAATGAACTTGGGGCTTGTGGCCAAGTATTTAAAAGTGATTTTAAAAAGTAGTAACAAAACCAAAACACAACAGTTGAGAAGTTGGGATATGGTGGCTGAGGAACACGGCCTTTCAAAACTAAGGAGGAGGAGGAAAAGCCACCATCATGTTAAGCACAAACAACATGCAAAGTGTGTTGGCCAAAAAAAGGGGGATAAAAATCAATGACCAAATCAGTTCTTCCTTCCCACCCCTCCAGCCCTCGCATTTGGGCAAAGGAAATGGTTTTCCTGTTCTTAATATTAGAAGGCTTTGGGGTTTTTTATTTATTTTCCCTTGCATCTAACTTCAATCTTTTGCAACTGCAGTTTTGGCCCTTTCCTGCTTGTGTCCCGTCCATCATGGGCATGGGGAACCTGTTATTCTTCTCCTCATTCCAACAGCCTGTTACCTAATGGAAAGCTGTTGCAACGTCCTCTCCTCGCTCCTCAGGCTCAGCAGACCTTGTTTGTTCAGCTTTCTGATCTTCCAGTCCCTCTTGTGCATGTCCTGCCTACGGATGTTTCATTCCAACCAGAAGTAATCCTATAGCTATATATATGGTATATATATAGGCTATAGAGTCATATGCAATGATTTTTATAGTGAAAAATGATATAGATTCACATCCGCATTTGGTTTTGAGGCACTTATGTAAGGGACAATTTGACATCGCACTGTTTCCCCAAACACAAACGTAGTCCCAGGCCTTCTTTTCCTCTTATAGCCAGTGCAAGCACCTGTCTGTCTACTTCTTGATGTCTTTTTACTGGAATAAAAGCCATTAATCTCCAATGGAGTTGGAACAATGTCCCTAATAACATCAGTACTAGTACGGCATTCTGGAACCTAAATTTGACATTGCCTCTGTGCTATGTAGGACCGTTACTCTGAAATACGACGATGCTTTTACGTAAAGTCACCCTGATTCTTGGTCACTGAAGTCCTTCCCTGGAGCAGAGCCTGTGAAGAAAAAGGGGGTTTTCAGAAGTGGAAGTATGTGTCATTGTTTCCCTCAATCAATACAGTTGTACCTTCTACAATTTTAATTCTGTTCTGAGGATGTTAATTGTATCTTGAGCTGCATCCAACACTGAGTTGCTATGTGTTCATAAATATTCTGGAAATGCCAATGTTGCTGAGATGCTGCTGGAACCTTTTCAAGAATATCCATCTAATAACAACTTCCTTGGAAGGAAGTGCGTTCAGAAACCTGCCAGGGTCTGTTTAATGGGAAAGATTTAATAACGTGGAGCAATTGGTGAGGCAGACAAATTAACAATGTGCATGAATTTGTATTTGCATGCTAAGTATGTGCCAACGTTAAAATCCCTTAACAATAAGGTTGTTTTTCCATGTTCCTAAAGCTAGTTATTACACATATTATGCTGTGCTGAACTCTTTCAGTTCCCCGTCAATCTTACACTTAATGCTGAATGCTTTATTATTTAAAGATCTGAAAATTTCTGATAACTTCATGTGAGGAAAAAACAGCAAATATCTGATGCTATACAAAACTTTTGAGCTTGTGGTACAGCAACATTGTGTGTAATACATGAAAACAGCATCTCATAACTCCAAACAAGAACAATGAAACAATGTCAATGTGATTTTAACCATAAACAAAATTTCTTCTCTTCTGGTCTTGTCACAGCAACAAATTATCATAGAAAGAAGTGGAGCAAGTTCGGTATTGTAGATTAAATTGTGTGTGTTTAAACTTGTTTGGCTGCTAAAATTCTGGGATTAGGATTAGAGGGAGAACAGGTGGAGCATTAGGAAAAGTAATCTCTTTTGATTTGTTTGCCCTGAGATTAGGAGAGGTCATGAAACTAGGAAAAGTAAACATACAGAGTAGTTCTGTGCCCCCTTGTACAGCTGATGTTTGCAAAACCTGGTAAATCCAGCAATTGTTTTCCACCTGCATGTGTGTGAGCTTTTAATTAAGACAACAGTTTTGCGTGTAGCTTCTAAGGGTCCTTTACAGCAGTTTAACATCACTAAGAGTGCTCTTGGTTTTAAGGGTTTTCTTCCTACTGAGCTATTTGTTATTTCTACAAAAATAAGTGATGTAGCATCATATCTTCAGGGTAAGTAAATAGGCAGAGAGGTTAGTTCAGCCATCAGGCACTGCTATGTCTTGCAGAGAGATGGAAGAAGCCTTTGCTGGCATTTTAGTGGCTTATGGTTTCTAGACAAATCTGGACTCTAGCAGGGAGTGCTGCTCTTGCTGGGTGCAACGCGGGGCACTGACCCACCTCCCATTCCCAAGCGTCACTGAAACCTTCCCTGGTGCCCTGGAGCAGAGCACTCCCTGTAGCATCAGATTTTATAGAAACTTTTTTGGCGGCATTGCCCTTGAGGGACCACTGCAGAGCACCTCTCCGCGCCGCCCTCTCTCTGCATCTGTACTTGGGGCTTTTGGGATTCTTTCTGCCATGAATAAACAGAGTAAGACGTGTTCCCTTGAGGGCTGACATGGCCCCTTTACTCTGTCATGATCATAATGGGAATAAAGTCCTACTTTTTGCTTTTGATATTATGTGAAGTATTGTGCCTTGTGGTGTCCAGGACTTTCTCCTTCCTTCTTGTCCAGGGGTGCTTTTGGCCTCAGAGCATCGTGGCCAACTCTAAATATGTGGAGTGGGGCTGGATTGGTGCCTGAGTGAGCCTCAGGGCAGGGGCAGTGTTTCACCTGCCCCAGGTAAGGTGCCTCCCTTGACTTGAAAGCATTTGCCCATCTGGAGAGCCTCTGTTTCTCTGCTGAGCACAGCCCTGCAGTGGTAAAGGCAGCCTCAGTCCTGAAGGTGAACCTCAGCCCTTGCTACCTGACGTGGAGGTTTTGTGTAAAGATTGTGCTCCAGGTACTCCCGCAGTTGATATAATTACAAAGTAAGAATGGCAACTGGTACCCAATTCCTCACCTGTGGCAAGATGGGGTGCCCCACTGATGTGCATGAAGCACCGAGTCTAGGCTTTTTTACTGCCTTAACATCAGACTCTCATTATTTCTATCATTTTCAGGAAATTTGTCTTCCTGTAAAGGCTGCGAGTGCTGATGTTGTCTTTACCTGCTCCCAATTTAAATGCTTTTAGGAGGATGCAGTCCCTGAAGCCCACTTTTCCTCTCTACTATAACTGGATTAAAAACCTAGGCAAAGCAGCCTCCCTCCGTCTTTTTTCCCCAGTCGAAGCAGTTGTGCATCCCCAGCAATGATTTTACAGCTTAGAGCAATGTTTTTTCATATTTCTCAATGCTTTTCTCTAGAATGCTAACTTAATTTTTTTTCCTTCTGTGGGTACTTCTGGTTATGCATTTGAACTCCACAGATCTCGTAAGTAACATTCACCCTATGGAAATATGTTCTACTCTACTGTTAAGAACTACATGTGCTTGGGGTTTTGTGGCTCACAAGGGGTTTTGACTTTTTTGGACAGGCTATTGCTTGTTTCAGGGGTGTCGGTGGCATATCACTTGTTGCTTCACACTGGAAGTAAAAAGAAAAAATATACTTGCAAAAGGATTTGCGGGGAGATTTTTTTCAAAGAAGTTTCGTATGCATTCAGCCATCTTATTCAATGCATAAGCAAGCAATGTGCCCTTGTCGCCAAAAAGGCCAACGGAATTCTGGGCTGCACAGGTAAGAGTGTGGCCAGCAGGTCAAGGGAGGTCATTCTCCCCCTCTGCTCTGCACTGGTGAGGCCACAACTGGAATACTGTGTCCAGTTCTGGGCTCCCCAGTTCAGGAGAGACAGGGAACTGCTGGAGAGAGTCCAGCGTAGGGCAACAAAGATGACTGAGGGGTTGGAGCATCTCCCTTAGGAGGAAAGGCTGAGAGAGCTGGGACTCTTTAGCCTGGAGAAGAGAAGGCTGAGGGGAGACCTTATGAATGTTTACAAGTATCTAAAGGGTGGGTTGAAGGAGGATGGAGCCAGGCTCTTTTCAGTGGTTCCCAGTGACAGGACGAGGGGCAACGGGCAGAAGTTAGAACATGGGAAGTTCCGATCAAATATGAGGAAAAACTTCTTTACGGTGAGGGCGACAGAGCACTGGGACAGGCTGCCCAGGGAGGGTGTGGAGGCCCCTTCTCTGGAGACTTTCAAGCCCCGCCTGGATGCAGTCCTGAGTGACGTGCTCTGGGCAGCCCTGCTTTAGCAGGGGAGTTGGGCTAGATGATCTCTAGAGGTCCCTTCCAGCTCTGAAGATTCCGTGATTTTATTAATTGAAACAAAGAGTTTTGTGTCGACTCTGGTAAATCCAAACTGAATGGGAACTTTTGTGTTCAGAATCAGCATGGCGTTTTTAGTGGTAATGCAACAGTAGGAAATCCTAAAGAACATTACAAATTTTGTGGTACTGAATGTTCAGCCAAAATCTAACATGGTCTTCTAAAGGTGTGAATCATCAGTAGATAATGTGTGAAGTGCAAGAATATTAAGTTGATGAATCATATTCGAAGCCAAAATAAGGCACGTCAGTTCCTTTGTACGCATCCACCCACCTTCGCACATACAAACATATTTTGACTTTGAAGAACATCCAGGTCTTTGCTCCTGTTGCCGGAGAAAAGTACTTTGCATCTGATCCGTGTCCAGGTAAGCTCTTAAACCAAAGACTTTCCTTGACACTTTTCACAGTTGAGCCTTTCTATTACTCCTATAATCCTTGTATATGCTCAATATACATTTCCTCCTTTATCTTTTTACAACACTAATAATGATATTACATCTTCTATTATACCCTAAGAACAAAAATTATCCTTATCTGTCTGACTTTGTAAGCTGATTTTCCACTTCTGCTTCAAGGGTTCTTGAAACTCAAAGCTGGAGAGATTTGCTCTTAGGCAATTTTAATGTGGGATCATAGATGGCAATGCATTGTCAGGTTTTGCAGCCCTTAATTTGCAGCAGCTGCATTTAACCCTTGGTTTACCTCTCTCACTAACTAAGTTTTATAAAGAATGGAAAGATATCTCTAGCATTTATTCAAAAAAACCACAACAGGCAGATGTTCAGCTGCAGTAAATTGGCACACTTCTATTGAAATGGGTGGATTTAGCCCATATGAGTGTTCAGCTCCGATAATTAGCTTAAACAGTGTTTAAACCCTTGGATTCAGTTTCCTGGGGGAAAACTGAATTTCTGTTAGATTAAATGTTAGTGGCAAAAGTGTTCCAAAGAGTATGAATATGAATTTGAGTCTGCTTATATAGACATTTCATAAATTCCTTATGTAAATTACATCTGTCTACAAGGGAATACATAAAATGCCGTGTGACCCTGAAGACTGTGCAGATGGTACATTATAAGGAGCAAGTATTTGAAATATTAGCTCTGGTCAAAAAAAAAAAAATGCAGGCAGAACATATGCTGAGTTGTGTTCCTGTAAAATTTTAACAAGCCTAATGAGAAAGTTTGCAAGTAGCCGGTGGATGTAGCACATCTCCAAGATGGTCAGATCAATCATTCATCCCAACTGGGAATGTGTCTGGAGAACATTTCTTCAGGGGGATCTTAAAAGCAGAGGTGTTGCCAATGAATGCTGCTGCATGTACCACTGAAACTGAAATGCGGTGGAGACAGAAGGGAGCCGGCACTGAGCCGTGGTATCAGTAGACTGTATCGGGACAGGCTATAGAAAATACAGGACTCCATTGGACATATGAATACACGTAGCTTAAGCAGACTAGATAATAATTTCTTTATTAGTCTAAGAATTAGTAAATCTACAGCATGTCTTGGCATCTTCTGAAACTTGTGAATGTCTACAAGGAGACGTTTTCTGATGCTCTATCATCCCCTTAGAGCAGCAACCTGAAAAGTAAACCATTCACTCAAACGTTAGCTATTAAAATTGGATTCTTGTATTGGGTTTGTGTGGCAAGGTTTTGGTAGCGGGGGGGCTAGAGGGGTGGCTTCTCTGAGAAGCTGCTAGAATCTTAGAAGTACAATAGAGCCAGTGCCAGCTGGCTCCAAGATGGACCCGCCACTGGCCAAAGCCAAGCTAATCGGTGACGGTGGTGGTGGCTCTGCAATAACTTAAGAAGGGGAAAAAAAACCTGCGCGGCAACAGCCGGAAGAGATGAGTTGAGAATATGTGAGAGCAACAACTCTGCAGACACCAAGGTTAGTGAAGATAGAAAGGGAGGGAGGATGTGCTCCAGGCACCGGAGCAGAGATTCCCCTGCAGCCTGTGGTGAACACCATGGTGAGGCAGTTTGTCCCCCTGCAGCTCATGGAGGACCCCACGCCAGAGCAGGTGGATGCCCAAAGGAGGCTGTGATTAATTTTTCTCAAGTCAAGTTTGTTTTGCCCATGACAGTAATTGGTGAGTGATCTCTCCCTGTCCTTATCTCGACCCACAAGCCTTTCCTTATATTTTCTTTCCCCTGTCCAGTTGAGGGGCAGTGATAGAGCAGCTTTGGTGGGCAGCTGGGGTGGTACAGCTTACTAGGCACTAGAAAGATATCGAGCATACCAGGAATTTTAAAAAGAGGTTATACAAAACACTAGAAGATGTAACACTGATTCAGAATAGGAAAGGATGAATGGATATTGTCCGCCTGATTTGGATTTCCCCGGCCTCCCCAGTAAAAGTGTCAGAACTAAGCACCTGTCTATTGGGAAACACTAATATTGTGCTATTTGGATACTTTTAACACAGGCAAAGCTTCAGCCTTTAGCCCAGACTTCAGGAGCCTGTAGATGAACAGGAGAGGCTGTGTGGCAAATCTCTACATTTCTACCTGGCTGTAAAGCTTGGGTTTGTTTTACTTAAGTTCCTGCTACTGCTGCTGAAAATGCATTGCCCTGCCACCAAACAAGTTAAAGTGAGTCTTCTGCCACCAAACAGGTTAAAGTGAATCTTCTTGCTATCGCTCCAGTGAAGAACAGCTATCTCCTCAGCTGCCTCCTCAGTGGCTGGAGCAGTTTAAGCAAGGACCTAGACTTTTAATTTGGTTCTGGAGGAGTTAAGGGACCTGTGAGACTTACACGTGCACGGAGTAGAGTTCTGGTTTGACTCTGTTTCTTATGGAGCTTGCTGCTATGCGTGACAGTTTTATTTCCTTCCAGTAGCGGAGTTATACTGCCATAAACCACAGACCTTGAAGAGATGAAAATGGTGTTTATAGTATTTGCCATTTTAACCCATCTAATCGATTAGGATAAATGACATAAATTATTGGTGGAAGCAGCATACAATGAGAGCCAGCAAGTTCGGTTTGCTTCTCCCTGATGGCCACTGAGAAATGATGCATAGTAGGCATAAGGACTATTAGGATTTTAAGTAGGTCAGGTACTTTCGTTCAGCTACTGCTGAACTAAACATGTAACTTCTGTGTTAAAACAGCATCTCAGAATTTAGACATTTGATCCTGTTTTGAAGTAATAAAGAATCAAAACATCTACATGAGGTGGGTTTTCCAGTGTTTACTTCTAATCCTCATTAAAAAAACACGTTCCTCCTGGTTGCAATTAGTTTCAGCCTCCAAAAGTTGGAACTTTTTCTGCTATTTTTGACTGGAAAGCTACCTAAAATCTGAGGTTATTTTCCTATGGAATCTGTCGTAATGTGTTGTAAGCTATTGTAAACCATAACCATCTCTTTGACCTTTCTTGAATAAGCCGAAACAGACTGATCTTCCCAGGAGTTTCACTGTGATGATTTCCAAAGCCTGTTTCATTCACATATCTTTTTTTATTTCTGAGGAACACACTGAAAAATGGGCACAGTACTTCATTAATACCTTCTGCAGAAGTCATACGCCTCCTTATACCAATCTGATGCTCCTCTGGTCACATTTTAAATAATCTTAGCTCTAGCATTATTCTGCAGGGTAATTACCGATTTGCACCTGGCAAGACTCCGAAGTACTTGTCAGGGTATGGATTCTGTTTTATCACCACTGTCATGTGGTTTATGATCTTTCTTTTACTAGCACTCAATGAAGTTCATCAATTCCTAATACTCATTTAAGTGTTGACATTTGTCCTCTCAGTTTTCCTCATGATTGATTTCTCCTTTGTAAAACTTGCTTTTTCAGAGAGTTATGGGCCAGATTAACGACGACGACAACGCAATTCAATTAGGAACGTGAGATAGGAATCTAAATATCTTTTGTGTTTTCATATGCGTGAGACCAATAGGGACATGTTGCTGCCAAGTCAGATGGGTTGAGGTATCTAATGCACCACAGAAAGGACATTTAGGCCAGAAGGGAGCATGGACAGGGTAAGTACCAAAAAAGAAAGAATGGAGAGAAGAAAAAAACCTCTGCAGGCTCTCCCTGAGGACAGCGAAAACACCGTCTATAGCACAGGGGCTGGGAAATGCGTTTGGACATGAGGCGCTTTTCTGTTGGTTTGAAAATAGATGAAAGGGAAGTAACAATGGAGGCGAAGCCCATAGTGCTTGGGTTAAAAGGGAGTGAATGCCCACGGGCGTGGGTCTAGTGGCAAAAAAAGACTCAATGAGAGAGGAGGTTCTGTGTTTCAAAGTGATTTGAAAATAACTACCAAATAACAGGGTTTTCTGCAATTATTAAACATAAGACAGTTGCACAAAGATGGGGCAGAAGAACACTCGAGTCAGGGAGCTTTGTTTATTCTTCTTTCATGAAATAATGTTCTAGCCTGAGAGAGTTTGTGTCCCCAAGATGGGAGGGTGAGAAACGGAGGCTGAGTTTGCAGCATCTCGATCAACTGAGAGAGCGCTGAAGCTGCACTGTACTTGTGCAGGGTGTGAGGAAGGCCCCCAGGCAGCTTGTACTACAAAATTGCAGGGTGGCTGTGAGGGGCTTCCAGATGCTACTGAGTCCATCCCACTTTGCCCACTCCAGATCTCTTCTCCCAGTCTCACTCTTCCCCACTGGTTGTCCATCCTGTCCTTCATGCCCAGTGCTTTGCTGGGCAGAGGACTGCACTTCTATTTCCCCCGGACAGAAATTGTCTGCAAACTTCTCCTCTCTGGCTGACTGGGAAGAATTTCCGCCTTGTCTTTGCAGTCATATTCCCCTTGAGCAACTTGGGGCAATGCGTTGTTCTCCTTCCTGTTTACAGCCTTCAGCTATTTCCAATTACCACGGCCTTTTTGTCATTGTTTAGTTAGGCTATACATACTTGCTTTTTTAAAGTAATTTCCCATTAGTGTTTCTCTGTGGCCCTTTATCTTTTTTTTGTTGCTTTTTGCTGAACTCCATCCAGTTTTTTCTTTTTTTTTTCTCTTCCTAGTGAGCTGCCAAGAAGTAGTTATTACATCTTCTCAGGGACAGTAGGGAACCCAGAAGGTAAATTGCAGTATTAAAGAAAGAAAGAAGCAGGGAAACAGGTTTAAATGTTGAGTTCTGCATGTATTTCAAACTAGCATTTATAAATTAGAAACAGATGGAAAGTATTCTAAAAATGTCTGTGAAAAAGAAGCTCTAACCCTAGAGATAATTTGCTGAAGAGGAGTTTAAAGTTAAAGTTTAAAGTTCTCACGTATGGTCCTCCCAAGCAGTTGTGTTGAAAAATTATGACATCTTAGAGGACCAAATCCTGCTTTATTATGAGCAAGCAGGGCTAAGAATGAAGTCTGTGGAAAAATTGTTACTTAGACTAACCAGAAAGGAAAGCCAGAGAACATTGGCCAGAGGGGCAGGTATATGGATTTGTGTGAAAGTATCTGCCCAAGGTCATAAGGCCACACTGAGAAGGAGTTTGTGGAGACTGAAAATATCCGGTGCTCTAGGGATCTTGCAGCATCGCTTCTGCCACTGCTGCCTTTTCCTATGCCGAGACTTTTCCTACCTTTCATCTCTGCACTGGAGGTCAGAGTTTCCCTGTAAATGATTCCCAAATTTTAATACCTAAAATCAGAAGGACCTCAGTCTCCTTTTGCACTGTCCAGGATCTCTAGCGTTAACCGTATTTAAGTTGTAAACTCGTGATGCACGCTGCGGTTTGGTTTTGGTTCTGTGTGGGAAATACCAAATATAGTTGTGTTAGCCTGGCGAGCCGAGGCAGGGAGACTAGATGCAGTCTGTCACTCTTGCACCCGACCTTCTGAAGAGCCTCTGTGGTACAGCTGCATCTACCTGCCTTTCTAGACAAGACGCTGCTTGTATTTCTGCAAAAGGAGATGGGTAACAACAGGGATTGTGTGAGATGGGCAAGGGGAAGAGGCTTAGGTAGCAGGAGCTAAGTGTGTGCTTTGGTTTCGTGGAGCTCTTTTTGCTATAGAACAGGGAGATGAGCACCAGAGGGTCTCCTAGAGGCAGGGAAACGATGCTGGGAGCTGCTCATCCGAGAAATACATCAACTAGAGTGAGGGAGTGAAGGGGCGTTTGCCTGCGTGAAGAAAATGGAGAGGATTATGACAGTTAAGATGCTTCTTGAATTGTTTGAATAATTTTATGCTAGCACTGCAAAAGTTGTTAAGTGAGCTCACGTGCAACATTCTTTTCCAGTAGAAAGAAACCCATTTACTCACAGGTTACAGACACAAAGATACTTTTGTTTTTCTGTTAAAAAAAAAAAAAAGCAGGTTTATATTTGATAAGAGGTTTACGTTTTCACTGAGGGTGTTTCCTTCCTCAATTAAATTAGTGTTTGAAAGTAAAGGTGAGCTAAGAAATTTCAGTTAAAAATAATTCTTGATGCATTTTCTTAGAATACTAAATAATTCTTTCACCTCATCATTGGCTTCTCAGAGCAAAGATATTAAGTAATGTAAAAGGCTTATAGAAACTTAACTTTTTTACTACTTTTTGGAATTTCTTGTTGGCAAAAGAGTCCCTGGAATCATCAGCTTCTCTGCACTGCAACGTATTATTACACAAAAGAAGTCAGCAGGATTGGGTAGACTCACTGGTCCAGAAAAGCTATTAGACGAAGAAGATAGCTTGATTATATTTTTCAGCTTCAGTACACCTCTGAAAAATGTTGAAAATGGGATGTTTAGATTCTTTACATACATTTCTTAAGGGATGCCAGTGGCTGTGGCTAGGTTTTATCAACAGAGACAATCGAGAAAGGATGTCTGAGGAGGCACTTTTTGGTCTGCTTTCTGTAGCACCGTTTGTTAACAAAACGGTGTTGCCATTTGATGGCTGTTGGGTGTCCCATGTGAAATAAATAGGAAGGGTCAGTGCCGTACCTAGAGGGTAGGTGTCCATGCCGTGAAAAGCCTTTGTTGGCATTGGTTGGAATGTGTGTTAGCAATCACAGCCAGAGTGAGCTTTCAGCATATCAGTGCCCCAGGCAAAGACATGTAGCGTTCTGACCCTAAAAAGAAAATAGAATCCATGTTCTCTGTGTGCTAGCGCATGCATATTCAAAAGGAATATGTGATAGTGCGACATAGTATCAAGGTTTTGTTGGCAGTCATTTAATTACGGATTGAGAGTTTCTGCATTCGTAAACAGTAAAAGCGGGAAAGGGGTAGGTTGAAGGAGAGGGGTGAGGGGAAGAAGTCACCTTGTGTATCACAGTCTTCAAACAAGGGACCCAGCAGCACGTGCCTCTGCAGGGTGTCCCGCAGTTATCTCAGCCCAGAGACGGCAGCTCTTTCTTGCCCAGAGCTCAGGCATCTTTGTGACTCCATGAGCTGCATATGCAGCTCTTGAATTAGTGTTCATTATTGCCCCTAAACCCACTTTTGCCCGGCTTCTTTGAACTCCTTTAGTTCTCAATAACTGGCCATTGGTGAGCTGTTGCTAGCCCTGGGGTGTCCTGTGTCATCCTGTGTCCCACTTTTAAGGTCACACCTTTCATCTCATTCATTTATGTCTACTCTGCGTCCTTGGCCCCTGTTTTCACAGCCTCAGCAATATCCCATGCCCCCATTTCTCTGCACTGCGTCGTTAGGCTGGCACCGTTAATGGTTCGTTCTGCACAGAATAACTACTTGCTATAACTATCCATATGAAAATTATGGTTGCACCACATGATTATACAAAGCTAAGCAAAAAATAAAAAGCCACCTTGTCATTAAAAAATTGCTGTTACAGCTAAGCAAACTAAAATAATGCTCCAGGCAGGCCAGTAAAAATGAAAAAAACCCCAAGCCTCAGTCTTCAGGCTTTGCAGAGTTACCCTGTGGCTGGGTACGGCCGATGCCCATGCTGCATTTACTGGGGTAAGGGGCTGCAGGCTCCTGAGCTCCCAGTACTGCCTCGCCTCTGGGCATCTCCCCCAGGAACCGTTCCCATGGCTGTTGGTGTTTAAAAAAGCAAAAGCTCTCTTCATTTTGGTATTTTCCTTCTCTCTGAGCATTGAGGAGTTTCTCAAGCTTTGCAACAGGATCTTCCCAGTCTTTATGCTTTATATTCAGGAGGGACTCTTGCAATGTTTTTGGTAAGGAAAGGTCTGATCTTTTGCTACTGCGCTTTTTTATGTTCAAAATGGACAGCATTACTCCAGTAAAACCTTACAAAACAGAAGAAACTGTTACAAGGTGCTTGCTACATACGAAGGGAATTGGAAAAATAAAATGTTGCCTCCTTCAGGTCCTTCACCCTGTTTTTGTAAGTCCATCATTGCTACCCGTCCTCCTAGTGCTGGGACTATGACAGACACTCCTCTTGCTGCAAGTGTGTTTTACAGATATTAGGGCAGTGCAGGTGTGTGGTGTAGTATTACCTGTGCGTATGCTTACAGTGCACATCCACTAAAATAATAATCTGCAATCACTGTTTTGTTTGGACAGTAGTGCTGGTAAATGATACAGGCCTGTGAGGTTTTCTTAGGCAGAGGTATCCTGAGCAGCACGATGTAAGTGGGCAGTTACCTCGTATGGAAGTTCAAGAGTAGGCACAGAGTAAACAGTTTTGAATTTAAAACATGGTCAGTCTTTCATCAGCTCCTACCCTCTTAAGGGTAGAACATGAATATTTAGTTACGTTTATATATGCTACATCCTGCTAGCCTGGATGAGATCAGAAACTAGCTCTTCAACAAGATGCACAGCTGCAGAAAACATGAACCACATGCAAACATTTTGTCAATCCAGAACGAGTCACAATTTATTTGCAAATTCTTTGTTTTACAAAATGTATTCATTTTACCTTAGCAGAAAATAATGTCTTCATAATTGTGATGCTTTGATCCCTCTATGAGTCTAATGGTAGATTTGTTTTCAAGATCTCCCTCAAAATGCAAGGTAGTTGGAGACAGCTTTAATTACAAATAGCTAGCAGGCAGGAAATTATGACTGTGGATGCCAGTATAATACAGGGGACAAAAATCAGATTTGTTTTTTTCTAGAATGAAAGACAGTGGTGTGGTGTCATCTGGCTCTTTTTACAAAGATAATAATGTTAATTGTCACACATACTAGTACCATAGAGGTTCTCTTGGTTTAATTTAAAACTCACCAGTCTCTAACATGGGGATTAAGAATAAAGATCATTGTCTTTATATGAGCAATAAAGCTACTGAAAGCCGAATGATTAAGGAAGGGTTGGGTTTTGTTGTTTTGTTTTGTGTTTTTAACTGTAATGGAATTACAGAATTCAAGATATACTGTGCTTGACTTAACCTGATTGTACTTCATAAAGCTATGTAATATAGTTATTCACATGAAATACGGGAACAGTATTAAATGTTCCATTAGTGTGTTTTTGCTTTTAGGTCCACCTAGCTGAGTGATTGAGGAACCTCTGTTCTGTCAAGAACTGTAGAGACAAAGGAAAGTGAAGAAAGCTGAGTAGGGAAAAAAACTCTGGAATTGGTACCTTAAATGCGTAACCTGGTGGTGGTATTGTTAATGTGTCACCTGTGGCTGCTATCCAAAGTTCATTGTAATATGGAAATTGAGAATGGAATGGGACACAAGTGCAGTTAATGGTGCTAATTACATGTAATTTCTAAGGTGTTATGACAGTCTTGAAAACTGTTAGAAATAGGAAGTGCCAGGCCGGGGCCAGGAGGGATGTGCTGTCTGAAGAATGCAATGGAAGTGCGAGGTCAGGATGAAGGATTGGAGAAGAAGTTGGTTCTTGCCCAGGAAAGGGCAGGAGAGAGTCCTGGTCTGGCACACGTGTTTCATAGGCCAGCACTCTGCCGCAGAGACCTGCCGCTCCCAAAGGCAGCCGGGACTTTTTAACACCTTCAGCAGATAACTGGGAGAGCCTAAGCAAGAAATCAGTGCAGCTGCTACTGTCAGAGCCGAGTTGCTAAGGATAGGCCTTTTTCTTAATCTATTTTCTTTCTTTGTTTCCAGTTTTAATGAAATCTGTAACTTTATATGTTATGGGAATAAATGTGGCTAACTTGGTTCCTTAATCTTGTCTGGGAAGGAAAGTGATCCCAGTGCGATTCAGCGAGTAATGGGCGCTCTGTCCTTGCGGAGACGTTGACTCAGTTAAAGTGGTGTGTGAATGTATAAAACTGCATTGTGCCTTGCCTGTGCTTTTCAGGGGTTAGACTTTTATTGAAGCGAGGAACTTCAGATTTGCTTACCTGAATTTTATCCTTTCTTTATTCTATACTAAAAGTGCTGTTAGACAGGTATCACTTTGTAGCCAGAGGCACAAGCCTGAGCGTGGATGCACCTGTATGAATATGGAGGGGCTTTATGCTAGTGGGGTTTATCTTACTTACTAGGCAGGAGAAGTTATCTCAATGCTCAGTTTCACTACACATGAAAGCAGTACCTATGTGGTGGGCAGGAGGTGGTTGTGCCTTTTTGATTATATGTAAGTACAGCTTGACAGCATAGCTAAGCCATTGGTTGTGAAAAGTCATAGAGAATGACTTTGTGTCTTCATAATACCGTGCTTACTCTAAAAAAATTCATCTAGACTGCTTTATAATCTGCATGTGTATACAAATTGCTTCATTTACTAGTCTGGTCCCCTCTGGGGTGAAATACAGAAACAGCTACTTACTGATTCATCATTCAGCACAAATCCGTGGGGCCATGACACCATTCAGGATACATCCCTACTGGCAAAGGCAGCGTTTGCAGTTAAACTCTTCCCTGAGACCACGGCAGTGTCAAGGTCAGATGCTCACAACTAAACAAACAGTTGTCTAACCTCTGCTGGCATACTTTTATCTCTAAACACAATTAACGCACAACATTTAGTTGCACCTAGAGCATTTTTTCCACAATTCTTCAGAAGGCATTAAGAAACAAAGAGCAACATGGTAATAGAAATAGCCCCCCACACAGAGAGAAAACTGTGGGAATAGAAAAAATTTTAAACATTTTATTTATTTATTTATATTTTTAAAAAGCAGAGGAAGTTCTTTCTTTTAGGTAATCAAATATTTAGGTTGACTTAAAATGTATGACTGTTATAAAAACCTAAATATTTTGCTTTGGTTGAACTTGAACTGATTTTTATTGTTCATGTGATTGCCCTCAAAATATCAGTTTTGCCCAGCACTGATTTTATGTCTGTCCATCTGCGTGATTTCTTTAAGCTGGGAGCCAAATTGAGGCTAACACATGTATCATAACCAGCAATGCCTTTATTTGTTAGTTATTTTCCTTAATTTTCATGTGTTTGTGGCCCTCTGCAAGCATTCTATTTTCTATCTATTTCAGAGAAAATATTATAAATCTGTCATGGACCATTTGCAGAAAAGAAATCTTTGTAAAGTAATAACACGAAAGAAGATATATCTAAAAGAGGTAATATCGCTGCAATAATTAATGGCCAAAGCCTGGTAACAACTATGAGGAATATTTTTTTCATTTAAACAGTGGATGAGAGTATAATCAAGTAAATCAGATCTCAATAAACAAGAAGCCAGTTAAAAGCCTCATAAACAACGCGTCAATGAGAAAAAGATTGTTGTGGAGCAAACAATTAACTAGAGACTTAGCAGAAAAGTAGTTAATGACATAGGCATAATAATCATGACTTCTAATGACAACAAAATCAGGGAGACAATATTGTCTTCTCCTGAAAACTAGTCATTCTGGCATGAAAACATTTACAATTCATATTTTATTATCTTAATGGAGAATTGTTAGAATAGAACTGTACTGAGAGTCTAACCCTGCAAGGACATTTCTCTACTGTTATGATAGCCAACAAAATGATACTAAAAATTTCAAAAGCTGCAAAACAAAACACTCATTTGCCAGAACTGTGGAAAGTTAAATACCTAAATACCTTTCCCTGACCCCTTTTCTGTTTATAAGGAACTGGGTTTCTTACATATCCCCTTAGTTTATATTTTATAAAATGTGTCGTATTTTCCCCCAAAATGGTTCCATCATATGGAGACAACTTTAATATTAAAAATAAAATACATTTTAAAAATCCATGCATATTTGAAAACCTGGCTGAGAGGTGTTTCATGAAACAGGAATGCCAATAACAGCTTCCAATGGTGTTTGGGCTTGGAATGCTATATAGAAAATGCATGCATATCCTTTAAAAGGAGATGCTAAGTAATATTTTAAAAAAATAATAATCATTTCATGTAGGTTTTTCTCGGCGGGGAGGGAAGTGCAGTTGTCCTGGCATGTAGAGACATGCTCCTGTGGAGGTGGCATGGACCAACCAGTCTCCTATCTCAAGCGTGGGGCTAGAAGTCACTGGGATGCCAGCTCAGGCTAACAGCGCGGATGTTGGAAGAGTCCCAGTTCAACATGGGCACCCTGGGGCTTCTTCAGCCCTGAGCTGAGACTGGGAAGTGCTGGTGGTCTTCTCTGGTGCGTAATCTGCCAAGACTGGAAGACCCTGGGGCTGCAGTGGTGGCTGGTCCGGAGCAGGGAGCCCGAGCCTCAGTGGTTTACTTGGCACGGGCTTTAGGCTCCATTTCCATTGAAAGAATATCTGGAAACCCAGGAAAACGTTGATGAATCGTGGACTTTATCCCTGGATCAAGACTACGGCTTTCTTATTTTCCACTGTGGAACAGTGAGCAGGAAACAAGGAGTAAAACCAATTTCTAGGGCTTTTGCAGCTTCCTGATTCTTGGCATTTTCTTCCTATGTTATCAAGCTGGTAGAAAGCTTGTCAGATTTCTCATGGAAATGTAGTAAGTCAGGATCCATCCCCACTAAGGGGTTTTGGGGAGGGGAAAAAAAATACAGCAAAGCCAGTAAGTTGTCACAAAATGGTTTTGCTTCAGGTGAATGATCTTCCTGAAGAAACTGGGTTTGTTAGAGGATATTCTGTCTTTCTCCACCTTTGGTGTGACAAAAATTCCTCTTTTCTTGGAAAATGAGCTCACTGATTACTGCTGACTGTTAGTACACAGCATCTGAAGAAGGGGGATTTTAACCAATTTAAATTAGTCTAGGTCTTGTTCTCTGTTCTCCTTCTGCAGCCCTCACCCATTCATCTTTGTTCTGCGTTTATAAAGCACAGCGTAGAGGGCTCAAAATAAAGCTGTTCTTTGAACACTGGCTTTTGAGTTCTTGGGAAACTCCTTAAAATAATGAACTAGAAATAAAAATAATTTAGATGAGAAATAAAAAATAAGATTTAAGTTGAAGATTTGAGAAGAGATCATAATACCTACTAAACCCAGAGTCCAGTGTTGTTGGAGCCCCAGGGACAGGCTTTTTGGCATGTAAAGAAAAATGTTCTGCAACTGCTCTCACTTGAAGTTTCTTGTGTCCCAGAGGGCAAAGTTAATGTATCAGCTCAGGAAAATATTAGACTCTAGTGTCAAACCTGTAATGATGATTAACACCATCCAGCTCTAGATGTAGCATCATGTCATGTTTTTATTCCCAGCCTCTGAGCTGAGAGCCAAAACAGATCTTCTTATTCTGTGACTCGGAATGGGACTAAGGAAATAGGTCTTACGCTGAAACTTGCTGACTTTGAAGCGTGGCTTCTGTTGGCAATCTGTGTGGCTGTGTGCCATGAAATATGGGAGAGGTGGTTAATTGGCTCGTAACTGTTAGATGACCTTTCCTCTTAATGTCAAGCTGCATTTCTCAAGTTTACTTTTACTAAAATGCAGATCAAGTTATAAACTAATGTATATATTAAAAAAAGAAAACAAGATGCCTCGAAATACTTCAGAGAACTGCTTTAACGCTGGATGGTGTTCAGAGCTGAAACATGAGATAGGAATGTGTGCCCGTTAGAATGTTGACCTGCTTATTCTCAGTAGGTTTTTGTGTCCCTTGCCACTTGCAGAGGCCCTAGATTTTAATGAAATTTTTTTTTTTTTCTAACTACTACCTTCTAAATGCCCCCTGGGAGCTGGGTAGTCCCCAGCAAGTAGTCCTGCTGAACTTCCTACAAACTTCTGACTAGTCTGAGCGGAACTCCTCTGCTTTCACTCCGATTGTGTGAAATGTGCTGAATTTTACAGTCTGTAATTGTAATTTTTCACTGACGTCTTCTCCCACGTTTGTGCTTGATCTGCAGGAGTAAAAATACAATGTGGAAAGACTTCATTAATATTTTTTTTTTTTACTAAACTATTTGGATATAACACTGAATATATGGGGGGAACTGATCAAATGATTGCACTGAGACCACTTTTACATAGCTCCTGCTCAGATAATATTGTTGCAAAATGTGGTAAATAATTGCCTAAATAAAATAGAGCACAATATTCATGTTAGGCCATTTCCAGAGTTTGCTGCTTTCAGGAATCTACGTATATTTAAGATATAGTAAATTTTGTTGCTCCTCATTGTACTGTCCTCACAGTCTCTTACCATTTAGAGGAGCTTTCCAAATCTGTACCTCTGAGCAGATGAGCTTCACGGAAAATTGTGGAAATTGCTGTGTTGTGTCAATGGTCTTCCCTTTGGCTTGTGTGTTTTTCTCAGCAGTGGTTTCTACAACAATAGGATATCGACGGTCTATATTGCCAGAGCCACCTTTCTAAAGGTGAAAACTAGAGTTTCTTACAAATTCTCCTACAGAAGGAAAAAAGCAGTGTTGTTAGATCTGCTAACGAGAAAGTCTTATCTAATTAAACTGTCTGGGCTTTTCAGACTTAAGCTCCTATGAAAACCATTTTAGGTGCCTGCCTATCCGTTGCTGAAAAATCTCCATTATAGTTCATGTCTTAAATTATCAGTATTTTCAAAGTGAACTGGCTTGCTGCTTCTCTCGTTCCTTAAAAGCCAATCCTGTTCAATTTTTTCTAGTTAAGGAACTGCCGGGTGTGTTGAACACTGTTGAACACGTAGTCTATATCTTGTATTTTCTTATTGAGTGTTCAGATAGTACAGCATGTCCTGGTCACAGGAGGTAGTAACGCCAAGCAGATGACGCTTGTTATATCTTTCTCTTCTCCTGAGACCTTTCCCAGTGGCTTCAGTGGGACCAGGTTTTGCATTTTATATCCCAATGGAGATTTTCTGCTATGTTAATCAAATGTAACAAGTTCAAATTCTTGTCCATTTTTAAAATCTAGATTAAATTTTTATCCATAGAAGGATGATTAAAAATCACTGAATTCATACTAAGTTTCTGTGACACTAGCAATCTGACCTATTAAAAAAATTAAAAATGCCCACCCCTGTTATTTCATCCTTACATTTCAGTGAAGCCAAGTTTGTCCTCAGGCTATTCTTGCTACAACAGGGGGTTGGACCACTGCAGTTCTGTGTGCAGGCAGAGAAGAAGGATTGAGTCTAAAAGGAGTGGATGGCAGGTTCATTGGACATGAATTTGTCATCATTTATTCCTGATCGGATCTGTCTTTTGAATTGAATAGTGCATGGGCGGTTGTTGGGGCTTTTTCTCCTCCCTGATATGGCTGGAAGGAGAAATGCTGCAAGGCAACTATTCAAATCACATTAGGGGAAAAAGTCTGTCAAGTTAAATACCATGAGGGCTATCTCAGCCATCAGGATTGCCGTTTCCTAGTTTGATTCACAGTGATTTTTACTGTGAGCAGAGAAGTGTTCAAACACTGGATCATTTCGCTATATTTCTGAGTGTTTCTTGGTTCTGTGACACTGATCATCTACCCTGTGGTCACTGCAAACACTGAAGCAATTAATCCTTTACTTGGGCATCTTTAGATAGATACATCCTACTTTCGAGAGCTGTTACTTAAGTTGGTTTTGGTAAAACCTTAATTTTATAGGCCATTTCCAAGTTGAAACATGCAATCTGTCTTGATTACTAAACCCCAGAAACATACAGAAAGGAAAATGTTATAGTATTTATTAAAGAATATATTGTAATTTATATATTTAATGTATGTGCAAAAAAAAAAAAAGAGGTTGAAAATGTTTATTCATCTCCAGTTGATGGTAATGACTTGTCTTTACAAGGTTATAGCTTTTAGATTAGGCGTAAAGGCTTCCAGAAGAGTAAGGGGAGAAGCACAACTGTCAGTGCGCTGGTCTGCTGTTCTAGTGACCACCTGCAGCCCAGCCACTCTTCCGTAGTGTAGCTGGATTTACACGTGCACAGCCACATCACCGTCTCAAACCCCGGACTAGGCTCTGCTGTCCTGGGAACGCTGGGATATAAGTCCTGTGTGGAGTCACGGTGTTGTGCCGTGCTCCACTCCCGTGTCCTATTTAGAGGCATAACAAGAAACTTGGACTAGAGGCCCAAGGGATGAATGCTAATTGTTATTTTGACCTGCTCAACCCAGGGACACAGCTTTCATTACCAGCTGATACATGTGACTTTTTTTCGTTTTTTTTTTTTACCTTTCCTGTATAGAAATATTCTTCCCAATGATATTTTTTTGAAGGTGGTTCACTTGATGAAATAAGTTTTCTGTAAATCTCGCAGCCTAGCTTCAAATCTAGCTTCTTTCTTGTTTGGGGACTTTTTGAATTGCAGCTTTGGACTGCTATGGAAATATTCTGAGAGCAAATGCAGCCTTTCTGCAATGTGGGAACTGAGCATGCCAGAAAACGCATTGTGCATCTGTCATACTCCACATGCTACAGAAAATCAACCGTAATGTTGCTATTTTTAATATGAGCAAGTCAGAAGGAGTCTTATAAGGGTTTGCTCCATGCATTTCCCACTGTCCTCCTTGCCATCTGACTAAGATGTAGATGGGCAAGAGCACTGCAAGGATCTAGATTTCACAAGAAGTACGCTTGTAGTACTAGAAGTCCAGTCTCTAAAAAAAGGCTTCGCAAGTGCAGATGTGTTTGTACAAAATATTCACTGATATGGTAAAGACTCAACAGAAATTGCAGAACATCTGATCTTTGGGCAAAGAGACATGTGCTTACCCTGTTAATGTCAGCTGCCTGGAGAGTCAGCAAACACTCAACTTGGCATATTGTGCATGTAAGTGAGGTTTTCGTAAGATACTGCAACTTCCAGTAACCATTTCCAGATGTGTTCGTAATTCCATTTAGGACATTATGCATATTAGGACATCAGGTAACTGTTGGCCACACAATAGGGGTGGCACTATTCTATCATTAGTTTTCCTATATTAAGGGTGTGCAGTATGTTACACCAGTCTGCTGATGCCGCTGTGGTGTGGGATCGTTTCAAGCAACCCTACCAGGACTTTGTGGTTGGCTGGGAGCTGGAAGGTAAAAAAGTCAGTGCTACCCAAACTTCTGTACTCCCCTCCCTCTGATGCGTGAGGGGGAACACAAGAGACTCGGCGACTAGTGTTCCTGCCGCATCTCAGGGCCACTTGTGTGAAAAACACCCAACAGCTCTCACTGAGTGCCACACCAGTGGCTGCCCTGCAGCGTGGCCGGGGGGGCTGTGGGCTGAACGGGAGTGTTTTGCAGCTCTTTTTGCAAACTGATGGTTCTGTGACCCGGACGCCCATGTGAGGGAACATCACTAAGCAACACTACTAATGTGCTCTGTTTCGCAGCTACCAGGTCAGCACGTAGGGTGATGCAGGTTAAAGAATTTAAGCTGTCTCTCAGGATAGCGTGAGATCGGAGATAGCGCCAGCTTAAAACAAATGTAGAGCTTCTGCAAATTCTTCATGAATGTCAGTAAATACTGCAAACAGGGGAATGCCATAGAGGTACTGCTCTAGTTTTATTCTACCTCATCTGGAGGTAGAAATGACAGTGAAAACACTTCCATGTTATGACCAATGGATGATAATTTGTCAATGAGCGTGTCTATTAACTGAATCATGGAAGAATAGCAGTGGAAGGGGCCTTACCATATCCAATGATAACTTCGAACTCAGCAATCCAAATTACATATTTGGCAGGTCACTGTGAAGGGGCTTGTCCCCCTTTATTTTCATCTACCTACACAACTTTGGCCGCTGTTAGCAATAATAGAAAACTTGGTTTTCGATGTATTCTGTCATAGCTATATAGAACAACCGTTTTGGGTCATCCTGAACCATAAGAACTTTTTTTCTGGAACAGAAATACCTGTATTGAAGTTAGTCTAGTCCCTCTTAACTCAAAGTGTCCTGCCTTGTTTGTCCATTGCTCCAGCCCTTTCCTGGCCGGGGAATCTCCCGCTGCAGAGCTGCTGCTTTGGGCTTCCCTGGTTAAGCAGTGTTGCCAGCATTCACTGCCCAATAGCTTGGATATTACACATTTTAAAGAAAATATACAAACTCCTTCACTTAAGCTCTGTCATATGTTGCGATGGTGAGTTGCAAAGGGTAAGACTCCTTCCAGCTACATAAACCTCAGTCCTGATTCAACCCTCTTCATTCCAAGGTGGATTGGTTTAGCTAACTACTCCCTTTTCTCCCCCTAAATGTTTCTAGTAGCTGTTTGATCCTTTTGAAGTTTTGTATTTTTAATTCGGTCCTTCTGAAGCTTGTTACAAGCAGCTAGCAATCCTGGCCAAGACCTCTTAAATAAATCAGTTAGAAAATCATTTACTGTGCTCCTAGCAATGTTGAATTACTGTTTAAACAGAGCAAATTAGTTCCAAGTCTTAATCTCTCATCAATATCCTCTCATATGACATTGTCAGCTCAGGATTGGTTTAGTCATTGCAATTTCAATAACACTTGTGTGCGTCAAGTAGGGCTCCTGTTTCTTTTATAGAAGATTTCAGACTCTTGGGTTGCATTTATCAATTGTTCCATTTAAATAGTAACTTGGTGCTCTTGGTAATTCTAAGCCTTCAGGAAGGATGGTTTGGCAGCAAGATCAGCTCTGCTGATAGATGAAACTGTTTGTTGACTCAACAAAATAAATGAGCCTTTAAATAAAAGCCTGTTGAGTTTTTCTTACCTAAAGATCTAGGTGGCATAAAATAAAATATGAGAATCATTTAGAAAGGTTTTTCCATTGAGTGCACTTCAGATTTCTCCCAACCTTTAAAGACCTACTTTCCCACTTACACTCACTGGCTTTATTTCTGAAATAGAAGACAGATGTGACTGTTGTGCCTTTGATTAAATCTTTATGGTAGCATGTCAGTCTCTGCTGGAGCCAGGGGATCCAAGAAAGAAGGCAGGTTGTATGGCCATCCTGTTATTTTTTTTATAAATCCTCATGTATTCTAGGAGTATTGCAGGGCAAGGAAGGTCTGGAAAACACAGAGGCAAAAAGCTATCAGCTAATTCACCCTAATACATCCTTTGCTATTAGCATTACCAGATCTCTTCTGGCATTTTGGGCAGAATTGCAGGCAATGCTCCAAATGCCAGAACTAAACGGAGTGGTCCTGTATGGGAGCAGAGAGTGTGCCGCTTTAAAGGAAGCTGGAATTAAAAGCACAGATCTCAAGACAGAACTGAAGGCAGCTCCATAGGTCCTTTCTTCCTTCCTATCATTGCGTGCAGCCATGTAGGAGAAAGACAAGACCAGCAGGATAGACAGAAACTTCATCTTGAACAGCCCCTATTGCAAATCACCCCTCAAAGTCCCGCTTAAAATCTGTTGTGCAAGAGCAAAACCCGCATTTGGATGTTTGTGCCCTGCATGGGAAGCAAGAGAGATCAAGGAAATTACCGATGTCACAGGCACCTGCGCAAGCAGGGAATGCGTCAGGCAAAATTCCTCGGTGAGTCCCAGTGGACCATGCGACAGAGGCGAATAAAATCCCTACATTGTGTCTGCCACTTTTTAATTCCACACCCCAGAGAACAGATTTATTCTTGGGAGCACAGGCAAGATAAACTAACCAAACACCTAAGGATTTTGCCTACGTTGTGGAGTAGAAACACAGTTCAAACAGCCAGTCTCCTGGAAAGAAAAAATCAAACAGCCCAAATGAACCATGGCAATCAAATTATGTAGCGGGGGGTGGTAGAAAGTGGGGGGCAGACAGGGAGGGGAAATAAAGGGAATGTTTCTAGCCTGTATTTGGCTAAGGACCTTTTTCCTACTGGTAGGAAAATGCATTTGGCTTTGATCAGAAGGGTTTCCTGCTGTTTCTGCCCCTCTTCTACTCTGCTTCTAGTTGCAAGTTTGTGCCAGTTTTGTGTTGTCTTTTTATGTTGCCCTGACAGCTACTAGCTGTCATATAAATAATCTGTTTCTGAAATAGATTCTACTTTCTGAGAGGGGCAAAATTATACGGGAAGTGGATTTGCTTGAACTAAGCAAGCTGTCACTAAAAGACTAAGCAGAAGCTAGTGAGAACTGGCAGGGAGGGTACACGTCCCTCAGGCAGCAGCAAAAAGGAGTGTTTCTGTCTTTTCTGCCTTAGTTTGCTGTCTGGATTTCCTGTTTCTTCTTCTTGGTGTTCACCTTTAGCCCAGGCCTTTGTCTGCTTGTCCGTAATGTGCGGTGCGGCCCTTCCCTGCGTCTGTGGCAAGAGCATATGACCTGCTGCTGGAGCGTGTTTGCTGTCATGCTGGTGGAAGAGTAGCAGCTATGTTCCTTCACTGCGCTACTAAAACAAGGGCGATGCTCTGAGTGGTCAAGCAGTGCAGTATGAGACTCCTGCTGTGCTGTCAGATTGAAACCCAGTCCTGTTTAAGCACTAATTATCCTCTGTCAAGTTGTTTGTTTTCATTTTCTCCTTTCAGTGGAAACAAAAGAGCTGAGATCACAGGCAACAGCAGGGATATTGAAAATACTGCAGCTTGCTGGTGTCTTGCTAGATGACCGCATATAGAGCTAATGGATTTTCAAAGTCCTGTATTAAGCTGTGCCTTTTGGTTGTACCACATAGGTGGGATCAGTCATTTCATCCAGAAACAGGGCAGTATTTCACTTAAGTTACTAACCAATGTGGTATGAATTTTACCTATCTGAAACCAGGTATTTGCAAATTAACTATGCTGGAGTCAGGCTGAAGGAATTAATGAATTTCAAATATTTTAGGATCGGAGAACTTCACAGTCACCTTACAAACAATTTGTTACCAAAAAAACTCTCTCAAGGCCAAGTTTGATTCCTAGTTATTCACAGAGCTCTAGAATAACGGTGCCTCTGTGGAAAAAGGTGTGGCTAACGAATTTATCACGTGAGGCTTTTTTGTCTTGATGTATCTTTTAATGGGTTTGCCCTGCAAGTTCTTGCACTCAAGGACTGATGAAAAGCAGTAACGCTGGGCACTGAAATTTATAAACCAATTTACGATGTGGAAGGAATAACGGATTTTCATTGAGTTAATGTTTAATTATCTGAGATCTTTTGTTCTTTATTTCTTGTAACTGAATTGGTTTGTCACTTCTGTTAATTAATTAGACAAAAGAAAAAAAATCTTCAAGCATGCTGTTGCTCAGATTAGCGTCAGTTGTGGGATTAATGCATGGTTTATTACCCCCATGAACACACACTGCTTCTGCTTTGCTATCACAAAGGCCGGTGCGGGCTCAAAAACTGAACCACTTCCAGCTTTGAGGAAAGAGGGCTTTTTTCAGGCTTTATAAGCTTAGAAATAGCTGACTGTCTCTGGCTAGACAGAAGCCTGATTCCTTTAGCACAATGACCTTAAATATGCCAGCATTGGGAAACATCTTAGCAGTCATTAAACTTGACTTTAAAGGAACTTATTTTGGGATTGCCACGGCTGCCAGCCGGAGCTGTGATGTGAGGGTTGCTAAGGTTACGAGGAGGCCTTCAGCGATGTGCAGTGACATTCAGATAGGAGGAAGCAACAAATCGAGTAAAGAAAACAATTTTTGAAATTGGACTTTCAAATATATTTGGATGATTATTTGCACACCTTTCTTCCCTGACACATAACAGCTCCACATCAGCAATTTAGTAAATTATTTCCCAAGGACAGAGTAGTCTGCGTACACATTTCTCTTTTACCCTCCCCGCCCTTACTGTTTAGGAGGGATATTTAACTGGGCAAAACATGGTAAAGTACAGGTGATACACTGCTGTATTTTAATCTGTTCTAGAGGAAACGCATCTTGTCTAATGATTTCTTTTACCTTCTCCTTGAATCATGAGGAACCTGTCCTCACTGCCTCTCCCTACTTTACCCAGGCCCAGCATGTTCCTCCTTTCCCTCCAAAATCCTGCTGGAAGGAGCCCCAGGGGGCAGTGGGCAGTGATGGTCTTGTCTAGCTCCGTTCCATTCTCATTTGGGCTGTGAAACAGCCTGGCAGAGTTAAGTGAATTCATTATTTTCACTTCTTTCTGGAAAGAGAGAGCTGTGCTTGCTTGGTGAGAGTAAAGTGACTGTTTTGTACAGCTGTGATGAAAAGTCTCTAGAGGGATGGCAGCACTCCTTTGCATCAAGGAAAATAACCACACTGCTACTCCCAGATCCTTATAAACTACATAATTCCTGCTAATTTTATTGGTGGTAAGTGCCAAAAAAGGAGGCAGACCCTTGCAGTCTCTTTTTACATGGCCTACACAGTGTGCCTAACCCTGCTCACAAATGCTAATGGTAAGATCTTTTTTATGTATGGAATTATCGGAGGTAATAGGTGGGAGGCAACATGGAAAAGTCTACTGGCAAGGCTTCTCTATAAACAGTATCTTGGGGGTTTGGGAAACTTTTATAAACCCCTGATTTTCAGCTTCATTTCATCTTTTGTCAGTTTCTGTAATGGTTATGGTAAATAACACTTGATTTACATTTTTTCTTTGAAAATATGAATGTTATCAAAAATAATAGGGCGCATCACATTTTCTTAAGTGTTTGTAGTTTGTGAGCATAAAATATAAGCATAACTATGATTCTCAGTAAATAAGTACAACTGTGGCATGAATAGTATAGCTGTAGTCAGGCTCTGTATCCACCATTTAGAGAAATGATGAAAAATGTGAAAGTTTGAAATGTTAAATAAAACATGTGAATACATAGCAGTGCTTAAGAAAGAAAATGGTAAAGCCTGAAAGGAGAATCAGTGAAAGGAGAATCCCAGTGAATCAAATAACTTTTCTGAATGAGTGTTCTGAAAAAGAATATATTGCTGCTGTATTTAGAAATTTTCTTTAAATTATCTTTAAAAGCCCTGTTTCAACTCAGAATTGGGTGTATTTTAGGTCTCTGAATAAACCTCACTGCTAGGATTCTGGATTATTCTCCTAGATACATAATTTATTAGGATATTTCACATTTAAAAAGAAACCTTAGAATAAGCCTTTTATTGCCCTTCAAGTATTGCTAGTGCTACTCATCATGAAACCATGGCCTTAAAATCATGCAAGTGAAATAATATCCTTCTCTCTTTTTTTTTTTTCTTTTCTTTAAATCAGTGATTCAGTTTTGCTCACCGGTGCTCCAGGAAACAAGTGACAGGCAGTGCTGCTTCCGTGCCCTGGCCCAAGGCAGCACTCCCTGCGGCAAAGCCTGGTGCCCGGGGGCAGGCTGTGGCCTTCGGCCTCGCCTGCTCAGCAGCTGGGCAATGAGGCCACCCAGGGCCAGGCCCAGGCAGCCCCTGCAGTGCAGCGTTCTAGGTCAGTCTTTGCTCCGGCACCTTTTCCACCTTGTCCACAAGGATGGTTTCTGGTCCACAATTTCAATTATTTTTTATTCTTTGACCCTCACAGCTAAGTCTGTTCAATTTGTTGCCTTCATATTTGCTCCTCTCCCTCCTGGTTTGGGTTCCGTGGCTTTTTTAGGAGGGTTTGTAGAGATTTTAGGGTGCGCAGCACAGTATGGAAAGCACTAGCCTTGATCCCCAGGGAAGAATGCAAGACTAGTGTGAGTCTGTCAGTCAAAAATAATCATTTATCCTCCAGCAGCTAGTGTCCCTTCGATTTGCTGAGACTGAGATTGTTTATTGTGATTTAATATCACTTGGTGGAGATATTTTCTATGATCTTGTCCAAGTGTGTTTTTTCCCCCTCAGCAGTTAATGCTGCTTAGCTGTCCTGGGTTCAAGATCCCTCGTCCACTTCATTCCCACAGTAAATGTTGTGATCCTCCTGATTGATTATCTAACTGGAGCTGAAAACTGAATTGGTGATCTGGCCTTTAAATGAAGCCAGGGGAGAGCCTTCTGGTCTAGAGGCACATCTGAATTGGAAGTTAAGGATCGTTAGTCTCTCCTCTAAACCATGTGTGCGGATGTGTGGGGATCTATGATGAGCAGGTAGCAAAGTTACTAAACTGAGGGAGACTTTTTACTTGCATATATAGTACACTGCAAATGCAGATTGCTAAGGTGTTCCCATTGCTGGTAAAATGGTGTCAGCAGTGTCAGGGAGGGAGCAGCCAGGGAAGCTCTTTCTAAGCCAGCCAGGCAGACTCATTGCTGAGAATGGCTTTCAGCTGGCCCTGTTTTGGTCAGGTTCTACCTCTTTTCTAATGCCTGCTCTTCCTATTGCTGCAGGAGGTTGGCAGAGGGAATTAGCTTAGTAACTTTGAAGAAAGGTACTGTGGAGCTAGAAGCAGTTCTTTTCTCCATTAACTGTTCCGAAACTTTATGTTTACCTTTACAAGATCTATATCAGAAGAGATTCTAGCTACCTGCAAGGATTTTTGTTTGTGTGATACATTTGTAGTGGTGAGATCTGTGGAAAGCTTTGCGCGCCTGCAGGTAAGCGAGCTGAGGTTTGAGTCCTTCCTCCAAGCGTCCCGTGCTCGGGGGGATGGTTTTCATCTCACTTCCTGTACCAGTTTCACACAATTGTAATTTCTCTAACTTCACTGGGTTTTCTTGTGACATGCTAGCGTCAAGTCAGACTTGAGTGTTCAGGTTTTACAAAACGAAGCTGAAAATAAAGCAAGAAAAAAAGAAAAGGTTTCCAACAACTCTTAGAGTTTCTCATTTCCAGCCTAGGAGTTAATACACCATGAAACCTTTTATTTTGTGGGTTTTTTAGTGGTACGCCGACTCTTCTGCTCCTACAGAGAAAAACAAGGTGAAGAATTACAGAGAGATGAAAAATAATGAGAAGAAAAATATATAGTTTCCACATTCCTTTGGGGAGCTTTAGAGAGATGTCACTTTTTTAGTGGTTCATGATGTGTGACTGTGTCCATGTCCTGGTCTCAGCTGTGCTCCTGCTTCAAAACCTGAAGTGATTAGGGGACCCTCACTTCAGAGGTTATAGAAATGTAAAACATTATTATTAAGTTGGTGACAAGTTGCATTCAAACGGATATCTTACATACTGCAAGTATTCTCAAGCTTGCATGAGGTTTTTGAGATGAAAGACTTTACAACAGCAGTGGCTGGTAAAACGATTCCAGAGTTCACATATGCTGATAGTATCAGATTTTCATTTTTATGAATAATTCTGACAACAAAAGCAACATTTTGAATTGTAACTGAACTATGCATGTACTTTTAGGCACACATTAGCTGCCTATAAAAGGGCTTTTCTGTTGTCTTCTACTTAGATATTGAATGCCTTAGGGCATTTTAGATTCTGCTGGAAGCCAGGTTAGCGCTGAAGTGATTCAGGGATTTGGTGTTTTTCCTCCCAGGGATATGCACAGCCCCTGTGTTCAGATTACAATTAATTTTATTTTTTTTTTTTGCAGGCTATTATCCCAACACACACGATTTTTTAGCTGAGAACTGTACTGTGCTCTTTTTCCTCCTTCTGATATTAGCATTGACGTAGACTGCAATAAAATCAACGGCAAGTTTAGCTCAAGTGAAGTCATTTGATGCCTTACACCAACTGGTTGTTGCCACATCGTCTCTTCAGCTAGAGCAACAGGGTACGTCTTAGAGGTGACCATGCCTAATTGATGTTCCTGCAGCTTTTCCCCGTTCTACCAGGGCATATAAGTGGTGTCCTCTACTCCGCAGAACCAAACCTGGGGCTGCATGTTGTATTTCACCTGAAGACATTACAAGAGACAGTATTGCATGCAGAGGGTGATAGATCAACTGTTTCTGAGGTGGGTTACATAGGATCTGCAAATAGAGAAAACAACAGTACAAGAACAGGCAGGTCTGAAACAAGTAAGCATCTGCTGTAACTCTGAGAGGTGCATCTCTCCATTCATACGTGCTCTTCTCATCTTCCAAAATGTTCCTGTTCCTGCTGTGAAGGAGTGTTCCCCTTTGAGACAATTTCTGCTTTTAACAAATATCACACCATTAGCCAGTTGGGTCTTGGCTGTGATCTTTGGCACAGTGTTTGTCAGGAGCAAAATCAATGCTCTTCCTGCCTTTTCAGGGCACCCATCATCAAAAGTTAAATTGTTTGTCTCTCCAGCTCTCAGCTTGAGCTGTCAGGATCAGCAGTCAGGAAAGTCATCCTCTTTTAGGTAATTGGAGGAAATGCTATGAGAAGGTCAGTAACGTGAGCAAACGGGAAACTCTGATGTCATTTTTAGATGCAGTTGCTGATAACGGAAGTCCATGTATCATGGTTCTGAGCCAAGGACCCTCCCGCCTCCAGGGTGATGGGAATCCCTTTGAAACAGAAATTCAAAAATGGCATTTTTTTATTGCCTCTAGCATGTTGGACCTTTCAGCAGCAGTCCTTATAATGTGCTATTTCCTGGTAAGTTACAGGTTTTGCCTCTCTGACAGACAATATATTAGTTTGAGGCTGCAGTAATGCAATGAGCTTCTGCTTGCATTAGAATATGGGTATGGGAGCTCAAGTCTGCCTGCAAAAGGTAATGCTGGCATACCATAGAGTGTATTTTCCACCAGGAAGATATTTCTTGTTAGGACCTCTGCAGGTGGCCATTGGTAATATAATGAATTATTAATATCGTATCAGTGTGACAGTATTGCTGTCATAAGACCCCTCAGACGTCTGATTCATATGACATAAATTACATGGCTCAAAAGGGCAACTACATGTTTGCTGGGACTGTCTACTTAGCTCTGTCAGTTGAGTTGTACTCCAGACTGACAAAACTCCACTGGCCAAAGGTAATGGCTTCTCCTTCCAGTCTGCCACAGAGGCCCAAAACACCGTGTGCCTGTTTCTTAAGCAGATGGATCTCTGAGAGCTACCACTAAAATGCTTAGTTTGAAGAGCACAATCAAAGATTAACCTCTGGGGTTAATACTTAAAATGGAAAAAAGAGATTCTGTTTTGTGTCAACAGAAAGATTTTATACAGTGCAAACTGTTCTTTAGGGAAGCATCTTCCATGATGGTCTAAATTATGCACCGTGAATGATGACTATCTTGCACTGTACATACAGATCATTCAACCATGAGATTGGAATCATGTTAGTAATAATTACAAGTATGTACCGGCTTTTGTGCTTGAATATACTGTTCTGGCCTGTGATTAAACTGTGCGGTATTAGGACATGAATTTTGACTCGTTCCAGCAATCATTTATAAGTAAAATCTCGCCTCTAGAAGGTGTATACCCAGTTACTCATTACCTTGTGTAATGAACCAAGTCCATAACCTTCTTGGTGGTGTATGAAAATAATAAAATGTGATTGAAGGTTCTTATTTACATTATCGTTCATTTTCTGTGACTGGGTGAAATTCGCAGAAGTGTTGAGGCAGTCATCTTTGTACCTTCAGTCCTCTCTGAAGTTTCAAGAGAGGAACTTTTCTGTCTGTTGTGAGATATTTATTGGGTGGCAATAATTTATGGTCAAAACAGTCCTACAATGAGAGTGATGAAGCACTGGAACCAGGGCCCCAAAGGTTTTGAGGAGTCTCCATCCTTGGAGAGTCCTGGAACAACTGATACAGCTTTAAAGCAAGAGGTTGGACTAGATGACATCCAGATGTCCTTTCCAGCTCAAGTTTCCTGTGGGTTTTTTTTGTGACTTCATTATAACTTTAAGAAAATACAGTCCCCACAAGAATGGAAGTTAGAAATCTAGAAGATTAAAACAACAACAGCAAAACAAGTAGGGCCATTCCGTACTTTGCAGCATTCCTGAATTTTACAGGACACGAGAAATCCACTGAGTTAAGAAATTCTATAATAAAGCATGCAAATTCTGCAGACTGACCTGACAAAACGTAAAAGACTTAGGTTGAGCAACTCTCTTCCCATCATGTCCACCGGTCATCTTCTGATGGTCTTTGATTGAAAATGTATATTACTACAGTATTTAAAAACACCCTGCGTTATTTACAGCCATCTCTCCAAACCTGATACAATGCGTGGCACAACTCAAAGTCTTTCTGAAAATCAGAATGTAATTGCCAACTTAAATTGATACTAGATCATATTGGCAAGGAGAAGGTGACATACACAGACATATCAAATGTATATCAAATGTATATCATCTTCTTGCAAACTTTTTTTTTCAGCCCTTCTCGGAAAAATACAGCTCTGTACGGGGTTTTGGTTTATGACCATTTCTCTTGAGTCCCTGCTGTTCGTGAAATGCTTCTCCTGGAAGAGTACCAAATAAAGTTTTGTTTGTAATAAATTCAGACAGAAATCTTGGGGCTGTGCGGCATCTCACAAGGAGGGATCCTCGACAGAGAGAGTGGTTTTTCCCTCCCTGGGACAGGGTGAAGAGGAGGCTCGGGCAGGGCCTGCTGGCTAATTCCTAGGTTTTGTCACGTTGCTTTGCCACATATCCCCATGTCTTCTTTGACTGGTGCTTGGGCTGAAGATCTTGCCTTACTGTTGAAATCTGGTAACAGGGACTCCTAAGAAACACTACCTGGCTGAGATGAAGCCTGCAGTTTCTATAAAATGTTGTGCTTTCATATGCAGGTTATCCTTTTTTACCCTGCATAATCCTGTCCAGATTATTAAAAAATATAATAAAATTCACCCTTAGCTTTGTGACTGCTAATAATCTAGCTGTACTGCATTTCTCTGGCCTCTTCTCTCTGCTCCCAAGCAGCTGATTCCCTGCTGCTACTAGTTTTGTGTGGGTTGAACCCTACCAGCTAGCTGGCTGTTATATTTTAGCACAGTTTCTTGACAGAGGTTCTGCTGCATCTGTGCATGACTATAAATCTCAGTTACAAGACCTTTTTGTTTTCAATTCGGTGTATTTTTGTGCAGCATATACTGGATTATTTTGGGAGTGTGGTCTGACACTTCTCTACCTCATCTATAAGTGCTGTTGTGTTGCCATTCTTGGATTTCCTCCTGAAAAGCAATTGGAGGTGAACCTGTTCACACAGCATCCTGTCACTGGGGCATAGTGCACAGGCCTTCAGGAATTATCTTTTTAAAGAAGCTGAAATTAACTTTCCTGAAGAAAAGCGTATTTCCTCTGGCAATCTGTCAGCCTAAGTAGTAGCTTCATAGCAAAGTTTCACCCCTTAAAAACTAAGGAAGGAGTATAAAGGTTACCTGTAAACTTACAGGGCTTGTGCTTCAACATTTCAGCAGCAAGTTTTTTTTGTTTTGTTTTGGTTTTTTTTGAAGTAACTTCGAATTCCTAAATTTCTCTGTGGTTACAAAAATACAGCAAAGACTATTTTCAAATTCAGCCCACTTACCTTTTAGACTTGCGAAAAGTCAAAGCTTTATTATGCTATTGTTTTTTTGGTTTGTTTTTGTTTGTGTTTTTTTTTTTTAAAAATAACTCTTCACCGATTATGTTCTATTTGAAAATCAATGATATAATAATGTCTAGAACTCCTAAATCCCCAGAGGTGACACATTTGGTTGTTCAAATATGCAATTGTTTTTCTTGTGCAACAATAGATTTTTCTATATGGTTCTATACAATATCAGATAAACCACAGACAAGAGGGGAGGGTGTGAGCAAGGGAGAAAGCTAAATGTTCTCTATTTATAAATAGTTACTAGTTTTGCTATTTTTACACAATTATAGTAGCTGCCCTCATCCATGAAGAGATGTTCACCAGTAGAGTGAAACCAGAAATATTCAGTAAAGCACAGAAGTAATTATGAGGTCAAAAGACAAATCAAAATGTGTGTTAGGCTATTGTTTGCTTTAGTTTGGCGAGTGAAATCTTTGCGATATGTCCTCAGTTGTTAACAAGTGTAACCTCTCTGATGCCATTGGGATTTCACTCATTAGTCATCCAAGGGTGGACTTGTTTGTGCTTTCTGTGCAGCCTTTTTTATAGCTGTAGTTTCTGGGTGCAGAGTTGCCTTCCTTTCCCCCCTCCATTCAGGCAGGTTTTGGGTTTTTTGAACGTCTTTTATACTGATAGGTACTAAAATGTAATCACCTATCATGTCACATCACATCATAAATCCCACCTTAGATTCCAACACAATTAGTTTATTGAAATTACTAATGCCTACACTCTGAATTACATGATAAAGGAAAATTAATGTGTCATTATACTATAGCATCCTGGTCAGAATTACCTCTTTTACAGAGAAATCCAAGATAACTATCTTTGTAATTAAATGTGCTCCCGCTTGCTTAATAACTATAAAAACAGCCACTTTTCTGATGTAATTGCTTAGCAGTATTTAAGAATGCTCTGTGTTATCACCTAATGTGAATCTTTGGGAGAGTTATGATAATAAGAAAGAGAAACAAAAAAGCAAGAAGCAAGTTGCTATTTAAGCATGATAAATACAAGTATATAACATTAAGTACATGGTTTTCATTCTTAAAAATATTTCCTAGAAATTAAAGCAAAGCTGCAGAAATGTTAATGCCAAATGCACAATGCTCAAAGCAGATACAGCAGTAGGAAGAGTTACTTTAATGGGCTTTCTTTTCCTCTCGTTTTTCTCCTTTCTGTGATCGCTGAATCTTGCTCTATGTTTTGCTCTTTGCACGTATTGTTCTATGGTAACCTTTCATCAACATGAGGGGAGAAGATAATTTGTTTGTGGACAGTTTTTAAAGTGTTTTTTTTGTTGTTGTCGTTCTAAAAAAGGGTATTTTTATACTTATGAATTGGAATGCTAAAAAGATGAAAGATGTGTTTGTAAATCTTTGCAGGTCTGTCAGAAATCTGAATTATTTATTTTTTGTCAGGGATTCTGGGTAATACCAGGTGTTCAGCAATGTTTACAAACACATACAGAGTTGTCAGCTTATGATTCACAATAATGTAGACCATATTGTGATTTTCTTGGAAGCCAGACTGATTACCTTTTGATTGATGCACTGTCCTGAACGACAGTAAACAGAGAGGAAATAACTAATGGAGGTTGGTATTTTATCTGTGGCTGTACCTGCTCACCCACCAAATCCATATCCTTAGTGTTAACTGACGGGATTTGTGCTCCATCCTGTTCAGGAGCTGCACAGACACTGAAATGGAAATGGAGAAAGACTGGGGCTTAGTGTTTGCTTTGGAGGCACAGTGAGGAGGATACATGGTGTTCCTCCTACTTGCCTTAGACATTTGTTGTTCATCTAAAATCCAGGGACTGGTGCTGCCATACATCCTTGCGTGGGCACGCAACTTGCCCTTTCTGCTGGGTTTGCGCTTAGTGTGTAGCCATCGAGGCTGTGTCTGGGGTGGAGAAAGGATGGTGCATTTAATTTGTGTAAGGAATGCCGCTTTGAGTATCACATCAAATGTGAATTTCTGCTTTGCAAATATCAAGAGAGGTCACTACTATCAATACATATCACTTCAATTTGTTGAGGTGTATAAAATTGCATTTCTTTCAAAGATAACCATGATAGTTTGCTAATATGCCCTTTTGTGTGTTGAGTTTTCAAGTACAGATTTTATTGCATTGGCTGGTCTTGATTCCCAAGTGAAAGCAGCGATGCTGGTGCTTGTCGATTCCAGGTTGGCATTTTGAAGGTTGCTTTACGCTACAATACATTTAATTGTATACTACAGTGAAGTGTTTATCTGTCCTTACATAGGCGTTTCAGGCAGTAAATATTCCTTCTGGCCTGATAAATACTATTTCTTCTGCATGATTTATGTATCCTTGCAAGATTCTCCATCTCTGCCTTCAGTGACTGAACGGCAAAGCTTTGCTGATAATTTCTTTTGTCATTTTTGCCCTGGTTCTTTCAATTTTGAATCACAATAGTCTCTATTAATATACTTGTAGATCATTTTCTCAGCAGGCTGATTTCTTTTTGTTCCTCTTCTGATGTAAAATATATTACGTTTTCTCATAAATAAGGCTCTTATCCTTTTGATACTTCGTTAAGCACCTTAAGGTAGTCTCTCAAATTTTTTGTTGTGGGATTTTTTTTGTTTGGTTGGTT